>JABRWK010000058.1:329191-510454 GCA_013372445.1 Hypothenemus hampei
TATTGATGAATTAAAAATTGAAAATTAAGCGGAAACTTTTGAAGGTTCCTTTTTGGAAGCTTCTGAAGCAGCTTCACTTTTTTCATAGTCGGCAATAAGCTCCTGCACTTCCTTAGCCGTTAAGATATTAATGACAGTCTTATTGTTGATTCTCGTTAATGTTGCCATTTCAACTAAATAAAAAAATCAAAATTTAAGACGTAATTCATAAAATATTACAGAATACAGGGTGTCCGATTCGTTACTGCACATCCTGAAATGGGTGATAGATCTCGTTATTTTAAGCAAACAAATTCATATGAACGTGGGTTCGTTACCGAAATACAGGTTGTTAAAATTAAGAAAAAAGAATATTTTTATTTTTTAATTTCCAAACGGCTTAAGATTTTTTAACGAAATTTGGTATATGTGTTCACCATATCGGTAGGGTTAATCCGAAAAATTGCCACCTTCAACCATTCATCAATGATGAAAATATGGATGTCCTTTTTACTCATACAAAATTGTAGTGACACATGACTCCCTTACCTCCACCACTGATGAATAGTTCTGGCAATTTTTCGGATTAAACCTACCGATATGGTGAACACGTATATCAAATTTCGTTAAAAAATCTTAAGCCGTTTGGAAATTGAAAAATAGAAACTATTCTTTTTTCTTAAATTTTAACAACCTGTATTTCGGTAACGAAGCATTTCCGGACCCATGTTCATATGAATTTTTTTGCTTAAAATAACGAGATCTATCACCCATTTCAGTATTTGCAGTAACGAATCGGACATCCTGTATAACGTGTTTGGAGAATTTAAGAACTCTATATTATTACCTTGTCTATTTTAAATTTGCACAAAATAGAAGCATAAAAAAATCAAGTTTTTCCCTACCTTTTTCTGAGGTAAGCTTAGTCATATCCAAAGTCTTACTAAGAACCTTAACAGCCAAGCTCTTTGCATCTTTCAAAGTCATTTCCCCTTCTTTATATTCTTGTTTCAAACTGGAAATAGCAGCCTGAAACAGTAACATGAAAACAAAGCATTTGCAAAACAATCAATTGCCTCACAGAACTATTATTTCCAATACAAGTCGCTTTCCATCCACTGTAGTTGCCACTAGGATCTGACTGATAGAGTTGATAGCCATAATGTTTATCCCAGCCCATATATAAGATAGAAACTCCAAATGGTCTTTTACCTCCATATTGGGTGTACGCTTGTTTAACATCGCACAGCCAAGATACTAATTGTTCACATGGAATTGACTCTCCATATTGGTATAGGTATCTTTGACCAATCAGACGAAGTTCATTAGTCAAAACGTTGGCGTCTGAAGTGATTCCAGCTACACTGCATACCATATCACTATTTAACAAATTATATTTAAAAAAATATAAATTATTTAGAATGGCAATATTTACTCATTAAGTTTATAAATTTTTTCGGATGTGAAAACTTCATCTAGAAGCTTGTTGGTATTTCGACGTTCCGCTGCCAATAAGATACCATCGTTGGCCAAAATGCCAAGGCAAGTACCAGCTAAGGAGATAGCTTCCATTGCATATTCAACTTGGTAGAGTCTCCCTAGATAAAGTAATATTCAAATTGATAATAATTTTAACAGAATGAAACCCTCACCTTCTGGAGAAAAGATAGTAGTTCTTGTATCATATCTTCTGGCCTGAAATTTTTTAAAAAATCATGGTTTAGTTTTGTAAGTAAGCCATAAAAGAGATTTTAGTTACTTACCATATTTGCAAAATACGAAAATGAATTATTTATTCAGGAAATAATAGTTTTGGATAACTTAATGACAAATTAACTTTACGAAAAAATACACAACTCACTGTCTTATAGGTTATGTTTTATTTCGTCTTTGATTTGTTGAACGGTCTTCTTCTTTTTCTATTAGCGGCATATGTTATATAGCAAACTCAACCAAATTTACTATTTTAAAAGTTTCACATAATAGAGTTTATTTATAATATCAAGTACAAAAAGATTATTGAAGCAAATGTGACATATATTTAATTAATATAATTTAGCTTTTTTTCGATTTAACTTTTACACTTCCGTATTTTTATCATTGATGAGGGTTGATGAGGATAGTTCAATAAAAGAATATGTATTTTATTCAACAATCGTAAAAAAATCCATGATCCACGTGACTATTAAGCCATTCTATTTATTTCCTGCTGGTATTTGTTGCGATTGTTTGCAGAACTATTCAATAAACTGCAAACTCTACATCAGTATCTGAATTCATTCGCCATCCCTTAAGTGATATGTTTAATGGGCCAAACTCGGGATAATCGTTTGTGGACCAATCGGAACTGTAAGGTCAATGCTGTGAGACCCAGTTCATATGACAAGTAGATCTATAGTCATTTTGGCTACATGGAGTTGAGTATTGTCATGCAGAAGACTGATGTTACTTGTAAGCTGCCCGTGATGTTTACTCTAAAAGAAAAGATAAGATAGAAAGAACTTGAGAGAGAATCAATTAGGCTGCAAGGACTTTCTAAGATTTAGCCTGCCTTACTTAATCCAGTTAAGCAACGATTTATCTTTTAGAAATTGTTAGCAACGATGAATGTTGCTGCATTGGAACTAGTAATTTCTGATTTTTTTTGCGGACATATAGAAAACAGTGGGTTTCATATTAGAAATCTGCACGGATTAGCAGTTAAAATTGAGTTTTACAAGTGTATTAATCGAGTCACATTAAAGCAATCTCAATTACCTTCGCCTTGTCGCTTTATCTGCTTTCGAAATTTCGTTATTAAGTTTGTCATATATGTGTTTTCTCTCGGTAAAACCAATTTTCGAAAGCTCGAATTAGATTTTCAGCGTGCAAATTCGGAATGGAAGCGGGCACATACATATATACGTATCTATGGGGACGGGGATATAGAGGTAATGTGTTTTGCATGGGAACGATCAAAAAGATGGGACATAATCCTAAGCTAATATTCTTAATTGCATTGCTGAAAGTGAATTTCTTCGATCATCATTAACAGAAATTGAAGAAACTGTAGAAGAGGAAAGTTAGAGGATTATTTTTGGTAATGGAAAAGACATAGGCGTTCCACTATGCTGGTTTTAATAAAATCAATTAAATATAACAATGTTGAATTTAAGAAACGTGGTTCGTTTCTTGAAAGTTATAAGATCTTTGGGGTTTTTGGCTTTTAATTTACGATCGTCTGTATTAACGTTGCTCCAAGAACTTTTCTCGTAATTTGCAAAATGACGGATAATCACTTTGCTTAAGTGAAACGGACGATGAAACTTCTTACATAATTCCTAATCTTAGAAGAGTCGTAAACTGATTCTAGGGAAACAGTTCTTGTATCTGCAATTTTTCTGACGTGAGATTTTTCGAGAGCTACGTGATAAATGACACCAGACGCTCTTCTACATAATAAGACACATTCATGGATCTTTCCCATATAAGAACTAAATCCCTACAACTTTTTAAGCAAATTCTTTCCCGGCACATTACATATTGATCAGACAAAAAAAAGGGGAAGTGGAAAATTGACGTGTTTCCTAGCATAATGAGTCTGACCAATCTTTCATTAAGCCTTTTTGAAAACTCCAATGAAATTGCAACATTTCGAGCTGCATCTAATATTATGCTTAGCTGTGAAGCAGCAGAATGCCTGTTTCTTGCATAAGATATCGCTCATCTCTTGAATTTATATACTTTTTACGGTTTTGTTCTGGGGTAACTTCCAGATTTTACCTACTTTCATGAAACGCGATGAAGGTTTATTATTTAGTTTTTTTTTAGTCAGTATACTTAAGTAGATCCACAAAAAAATAGATGAAGCAAAAAGGATTTATGGCTCCGGTAAAATATATGACAAATAGCAATACCCTCGCACCATCTAGTTTAAATAATAATCCTCGAGATAATGTATGGAAACTGCGTTTTGTCCCCGGGTGCCATGAGTGAAATCGCCATTTTAGTATGTAAATTTCGCAAATTCATTAGCCGCATCCAAAGTTAATATCGAACTATTTCCCGTTTTCAGGCAAAAGTTTGTGTTATCCTCGTATTTTCCGAACTTTGTAGCGCTTAATTACCGAATTGCCGGACAACGAGCATTGTTTTAGTGCCCTCACTGTACTTACTGCCTTTCCCTTTATATGAGGTGTAATTTTATTTGACGGAAATGATCAGCGTGAAATTTCGGGTCAAATAATTATCCCATTCATATTTGAATTACTTCCATTTTTTTATCACCTGATATTAAGATAATCATGTTGGAGGCGGCTGGTCAAAACAAATAAACTCTATGAAATGTTTATCACCTAGTTCAGGAACAATTGGAGTTTGGGTTCGAAAAATAAAACCAGGCGTGTATGCAACTAAGAGCTTTTATATATCTGTGATGGCCTTAAAACTATGTCCTTTTCCAACATTTCATTGAGTGCCATTCGTGCTGTTCAAATGCAAATGTGTTGCTTTATTTTCGGGACAACTATTTTTATTTCATCATTCAGTTTAGAATAAACGGTGCTCATCAAAAACACTTTCTCCGAGGGACTTTTCCAGATGTTACGTGTATTCCACACGACTTGTTTTACTTTCGAGATCTAGTATCTATGTATTCAAACTTCACTACTATGATATATACATAGAAGATTATTACAGTCGATATAGTGACAAAAGCCTCTTGCACACTGCAAGCCATTTTAACAGAAGGCAGTGTGTAGCTGGAATCCACTCACTGTTACGTTGCAGACATAACGCTAAAGACAATTGTATCAGATTGCACGTATTGACAATATGCGGCTTAGTCATGAATTTTTATGTAAAGAATTATCCTAGGATTGTCAATAAAAATGTTGTTTTTAAAAGATAGTTTCTTGCTCAATCCTCGTATATAGTATACTCCTTTCACGTTAAGAGCTGTGTCCCTTATGTCCGTCACCCGATAATTCGATATTTAATACGAAAATATTTCTATTGTCATTCGATATCCCATAATACGAAAATATTTCTGTTGATAAAAAAGAAGACAGACAATGACGTCAACAAAAAAAAGTTTACAGCGTTGCCAGCTTGTAAATTTTGTTAGATAAACTACTTATTTTTTTAGCAACATCACTCTAGCATTCTGAAAAAAGTAGGATAATTAAGAAATTTAAAATATAAATAAAGAAAATGTTTAATTTTTCAGTTATTTGCAGGTAATCAGGTAAATTGTAAAATAAAATTAATCAAAAGTGCAAAAAAAATCTAGGTGTAAAAAACCGGACACACAAAAATTCCAGCAAAACCGGCAGCGTTGATCAAACCTACCAGCGATATCAATAAAATAAGACATTTTTTTGCGCAAGTGCGATTACAGACAACACACTTAATATGTTAGTTACGTCAATGTGTCAAAAATGACGTCATTGTCTTTTCAAGAGTAAGGATACATATGTTCAAATCCTAGTTTTTAGTTGAAAATGGTAAAACATCTAAAGTAATATCACACTAATCTGACTACTATCCTCGTAGAACTTGTTCTTGTCATTGAAAATGTATATTTATGGGGGTTTGCATGAATTTTGAAGGCGCCTCGGCAAAATTTACCCTTGTCATGTAGGAGCGATAAAACATCATTGTCTTTTTATCTCTCGCATATCGAGCAACGAAATTATAGTAGATGTAAAATTTTATTATCCGGAAAGAAAGTACACTTTTTGCTTGTCATATTTCTGCTATACAGAGCATTGTTTTGTTCTTTTTCTTTTAAAAATTCGGTATAGGTACATACTAGAAAAAAAATCTCGTGGACTGGCAGGTTGCTTAATATTTTTCCGGGAAAAGATGAAACAAATTCAAGGGCCGTAGTGTGGAAAATGAAATTTCTATTAACGTGACGATATTATAGTCGATTTATCACCCTTCAGTCAGTGGACATTCGACGAAAATAGAATTAATGATGAATCTTTTCAAAGACGAAAAAACTTTTCGCCTCCTGTATTGATCCTTCATAATGGTAAATTATGCCATTGCTAAGTGCAAAAAGTTTTACTCTAAGTTGATTTGTGCAAAATCATAGTTTGTTATTGATGTACGTGGGATCTAAATACATACTATGATTTTCATAAATTTCTTGTTGAAAAGAACTCTTAAAAGAGTAATAAGAAAATTGACTAAAACATATCTAGAAGTATTATGCACAAAACTGAACAGTTTATCAATTAATTACAAAAATGTAATCAGAAAATGCGCACTAAAATGGAACAAATTTAAAGTTTCTGAGCGGTGAAGAGAACTGAAGTGTGGACAGTGAAGTTTAGCTCTTCGCAAACGAAGATTAAACAAGACCTTAAATTCGGTTGTAACAATTGTTAACATTGGCTGGAGCCTTGAATACTGAAGAGATGTCACGTTCGTGTAAGATAGTAATTGCACGTCAGTTTTCATTCTCGGCCAAGGCCATTAAGGGCAAGAATGTCTGCAAAAAGTGATTCAATTGGTACTTTTCAGGTGTTCTTGGCAGTGAAAAATTAGAATTTGACTTGGATTTTGTAAAGAGCAATGGCAATTAAAATTTTAAGAATCGCTGAAAGAAAATGTTCCATTTTTGTAAAATGTCAGTAATATTTCTTTAAGAATCACGATTTTCTATGAAATGTATACGTTCTTGAAAGTTACAACCAATTTAGAGTGTCAAAACACTGATGCGGTTCCATGTGAAAGCCATTCTTTCAAAAAATACATTTTATCCATATACATTCCTAGAAACTATATTCGGTTCCGCGCGTTTACACAAAACGAAGTTTTCCTGACTGCTTTCGACCGTACGGTTGAAATTTCCATTCTCGCCCAAAAGATTTTTCAGTTTGGAAACTCGCCTCGTTTCGCATATGCAAGTTTCAAGGTTTTGGCTGCTTAAAAGTTGTGAGTGGGGTTTTTTTCTAACATTGTGCACCGCCTCCGATATTGAGTTAAAAGTTTCCTTAACTCCCAAACAATAAACGTTCCGTAGAAGATTTAGGAAACGGAAACCGGGTAACGTGTAATGAGAAAAACTTGCTTCGCGGTATAGAAATGTTACTTTAAAGTCAAATTTTTCCATGTTTGCATGTTCGACTTTCCATATCAAAGCCGTTATGTTTGATTCAAATGTAGCTCAGGTGGGAATTCTATATAAAATAATAACGGAGTTTGTATTACAGTTTATTCTTAGAATTTCTCTTGGAAACTACTTAAAATGATCAAAAATTAAACAAAAAAAGTTATATTCCTAATTTCTTCAATGTTTGGAATGAGCAAAAGTCCATTCTTTAAAATATAAACCCTGACTTTTCCCAAGATATCTTTCAACAATGAAAATTTTCCTTTAGAAAATGGTCTACTTTTATATTAACGTCATCTTTTGTGTGTACTGTGTACATGCAAGTTGCATTACTCATAATTGAATACTTATTGTTTCAACATTTCCACTTTGAGCTCATATTAACACTTGCATGGATCTCGACGTATTGCTAATTAGAGCTTGAATATGCACTTGCAAATTTTCGATGTTATTATTTTCAAGTTGCAGTGTGAAAGGAGCATTTTCTTATTGTTTGTGAAGCATTGTTGTTCATTTTTTTAATGTTTTTCAATTCTATTGAGATACCGATTACATAGAAATACATAATACAGATTGCACAGAAAAATTCTTCAAGTTTAATTTCTTTTTCCACTTATACAGCTGTTGGCAAATCATTTTTTACAATATAGACTCTAAAATTAGAGTCGTTAGTTTAGCAACGGTAGTTACCATAGAGGTTTCGTAGTTATATTTCAATATGAGGGACCAAATTCGATTTCTGCATGTAAACAGAACGTATACATTGCAAACCGGTAAAGTTACCTTTACAAAATTGACATGACATTACCTAGCTACGATATAGATTACCGAATCAAATTGCAAGAACATCTGATATCATTTTGGACTATTAACAACTATTGCCAAGACATTAGATTACAAGTTCCTCACTCTGTGGAAAATAATTGTTTCAGACATCCATATTCCTGAATTGTAATTCGGAATTGGGTTACTTGAGGAATTGTTCGAGGTCTTATCAACAATTTAACATTAAAGTTTGAACTCTATATGGCCAGTTAAAGACCCTTAAAAGCAGCTCTTACCGCAGCGAAAGTAATAAAATCTATATTTATGTTGTTTGGAGGGAGTTTTATATAACCTCTTATCATGTAAGTAGGTATAGTATAGAATATTGCATTTTTACGACTGACATATTGGTTTCGGCTCAGAATATTCTTTTAGTGCACTTTAAGCTTATCCTTCAATAAATTAATTTCGAAAAACTTGGAAAATATTCATGATTATGAAATGTTATAATGACATGGGATATAAAATGAGAGGGTTTAAAAGGTTGAGTAGTGCTCACGTTTACAGTAGGATATGTGTCAAATAAAACTCATTTTTATGCATGAATTTTCTCTAGAAGATGCGAATTTTATTATGGTTGAGCATTAAGGTCGAAAGTGGAACGGAAAAAGGGATATAACGTTATTTTTAAATAAATTTTACTATAAATAGTGGGTTTAAGGAGCGCAAACAACTTGAAACTTTTATCTAGCCGTTGGGTTGAAGTAAATGTTGTAAGTTTCCGGAATATAATTTCTGCATGACTGCTTTGAATTAACCGGTGTATGACTTCTAACGTGTGTGTGGCCGACAAAAAGTTACATAAAGATGCACTTGACTTTATCAGAAAGTGTTCGTTTGAAGAAATATCACGTTAAAAAAGTGCACTTAATGTTATCGAAAACCTATCCTTTTTAGTGTGCTCTCTTCTGAGAATGCTGTTTACCTGCTCTAAATCACAAAATTCAATTGGATCATTTATAAAATAACATATTTTCTGGGAAAATATTTTGTTACCAAATACATACGTGTGCTGAATGATAATTATTTAATAAAATTTTCTCACTTTTAGCGTTACTGACTAATATTCTATTTTATTACCTGTTGAAAATCCATTTGATGAAGAGCGTGTAGGTTGTCAAATTGAGGTAACTGTGGCAGATGTGATTAACAAAATCCATGATTTATTGAATTAAGAAGAAATTAGTGTCAGTTATTACACACAAAAGTTTTTTGTTATGATAATGTATTACTTTAATACAGAATTGTCACAGAAAAATTGCTCCAATTATTTAATTTCATTCACCAAATTCTCCAGATTTAGTCTTTGGCGATTTTCAATAATTTATTTAAGGTAGATAGGCAAAGATAAGTGGATATTAAAAAAAAGGCAATTGCTTTAAAATCATTTTTATTGTTATATCACAAGTACTTAAGCAGTTAAAAAATGGAAATACACATAAAATTTAACACAAAGTCGATCAAAGAAAAAAACAACTATTGACAAGCACATGCTTTGGGTATGGCATTTTTGAAAACTCTTAAGTTTTCTCCGGAATCCCAACTAAAAAGAACGGAAATTTTTTGTAACCATAAGGAGCACAATTCGGTTTTGGAAACTTTTCTGGATAACGTAACTGCATTAAGCTTTGAACCAAAGCGTGATTTGTTGCTCCAACTTTGGTTGGAAGTAATGGGAAATTACAAGAACCGTAACAATATGCTGAAGGATATTCTGATGGGGCAACCACCATGTCTTGCCATCCTAGATCTTTGAAGTTCACTGTCACATGGTTAAGGGAACATGCAGCTTTTTTTCCAAGTAAATCACTGAATTTTGGTTTGCCCGATTTGAATATCTGGAGACTTCTTGGTTGTCGTATGCTTATTATGTTTTCATTTTCCAGAAATAAGACTAGAAAGGGTTCATTAACTTGTCTCTCATCGGGCCAAACAATTCCTATTTCAGCTGGATGGATTTCTACAGCATCTTTTTTACCATATAATCTAGCTGAAGCATAAAGATCCAAGGTATCTGTACGATTGTCCATCCATTTCTTAAGATAGGTGGTCAAATCCAAAGATAGCCATCCATCATTGTCCAATGTAGTAATTTTCTTGGTAATTCTTCTCATTTTCTTCTCGTTCTTTATATCCAATAACATAAAAATGGAAAGTTCATAAGACGCGTTCGGCATTGAAGCTAATTTTTTGCTTTGAAACAGTTTCAGTTCAGCTCCAAGCAGCTGGGCGGTGCTACTAATAACTGATGTGCGAAAAACAAACTTTTGTTTTTGGCCTACAGCATCAGATTTCCGATTAATACATGACATGGATATAATATCGTCACTTAATTCGGCTTTGGCAACATCTTCGTCGGTCAAACGTGGATAATCCTTGATCGAACCTCTTTTTAATCTGTCCTGATCGTCGACATTTTCATCTTCATTCATTTTTCCATAGAGATCAAGCATAAATTTCATGCTGAATTTCAACATTTTACGTTTATGAGATTTGAATGCAGCTTTATTTTTGAGTTCTACGCTGTTTGTCATTTCTGATTCTAATTCTGGATTATCGTTCAACATTAGATCGGGCACCGGACAAATTGGATTTAGATGACACAGGGAAAAACTAAGCAGAACTAAGATGGTGAATGTTTGTTGTGTGATAAGAGTCATTGTTTTCGAAATACTGAAAAAGAAAATTTTAAAAATAATTTTGAATAAACAAATAATGTGATAACATGTACATACTTTTAACTTAAATAAAAGGCTCAAATTCAATCGATTTTATCACAGTTATAAAACGTTAATGCATTCTTGAACATCGGTTCGTAAATTTCTAGACACTACTGCACATATCCAATAGAACATTTTGTGGTAGAATAACATATATAAAAAACGTTTGGAATGTTTATTAAATTGTACGAGGTGCGTTTGAAAATTTCTATGTCTTTCTGCATTGTGATGGCATTTTGATTCAATTGTACTAAATTGGATTTCGAATTTTCAGGTAAATAACGAGATAATCACAATATTGCTTTATATGTTACTCAACCACTGTCGTGACTATACAGGGTCTTCGTAAAAGTAACTTCCAAAATTATTAACTCCTTAGCTAATGGCTGTAAATTTGTCGTTTATCATTCTGGCATGGAGGAAACGTGTTATATCAAATGGTGGTGGTCTATATATCAAATGGTAGTCGTTGTGCCAATTAATTGCCTGCTAGTAGCTGGTAGATCACCGGCCACTAAAATCAAAATAATTTCAGTCCTTTTCCAACGTTAGGTCGAGTTTCTTGTGACTCTTAAATTACTCGCATTCAATTTTCTTCTGACAGTTTCCTTAGAAAGCATTATTTAAATCTAAAATTTTTGAATAAACTACCACAACAATTGTTGAGAAGTATAATTAGTTTTCACTAAAATATTTCTCTTTTGTACAAAATTGTATGTTTGTACATTGAAAAAAATACTTTATTTCATAAAATTTACGGTTATTGTCACTCTGAACTATTTCTACCCTAATCATTTCATTCCAAACGGTTTTATCCGAAACGAATTATTGGCTAAACAATAACAAGCGTGTTCCGTGCTAAAAACATGATAAAATATAAATAACACATATTACAAATTTGCAAATTCGCACAATTCTCGTTGGCTTTAAAATCATTATTTTAAAAGGAAAAAAATATTGTATGTACATTATTTCAGAATTATGTTACAGCAAAATATAATGTAATAATTTATTTTCAAAACATCAAATCTAAATTAAACACTTCGTTCTTTTTTTTTTTTTTTGTTTTTCGAAAATTAAGACCAGAATTTTATACTATATTAGTTTTTTTTTCGATAAAAAAAATCAATCAATCAATGTCGTTTTTGTTGTTAGAAAATTCGCTTTCAGATTGCTTCAGGTAACAATCAGATTAAATAGAAGTAATTCGCAAAAATTCAATTTGGCGTTTCAAATAAAAATGTTTTTTAAAAGCGCTCTTTTGTATTCAAATTGCCGTTTGCTCCCGACCGCAGAATGCGGGAATGGAACGAAATTAAATTAATAATAATACTAGTTTTATAAGGGCCTAATTTTCCTTTCTGACATTTTCATTATAAACAAAACTATTATGGAAAAAAAAAAGTTGGAAATTAATTTTTTTTTTTTTTGGGCATACAAAAGCTATTCACGGTTCGAAATAAGCCCTCTCTCCACTCCATTTGAAAAGCCCTTCGTCGAAAAATTACAGAACAGTGTGACACTGTTGCGAATTTCTTTGTGTTGTGTATTTTTTGGGGTCTTCTGGATCTATTGTATCTTTAGAATTTGTTAAAATTGCTTGGACGATATTGTGTCCAACGAAAATAGACAAATATTCTTAACGGATGTTCAAAATATTAAAATAATTTTATTTTAATTTGGATTAAGTCAAATCTCTGCAATCAATATGTCGATATTATCCAATTACACATTCTTGTTAAAATAAAATTTTTGGCCTTTTAAAGTTTTATTCAGTTTAGGAATGAGATTATAATGCGAAAGGGCTAAATCGAGTGAATGATAAAGGGATGTTCCATCAATTCGATTCCTAAATCAAAAAGGCAAATGCTTAATGTGAAAAAAGAAATTCCTGGAAAGCAGATTTCAATAGAAGTTTTAACAACAAAACCGAATTGTTTTCTTTTAATTTGATAAAAATTAATACAAAGATGCCATAAAAGTATTATTGTTTGAGAAGATTACCATAAAAAATTTATTTTCCTTTTACTACGTTCTGCGTGTTTAAAAAAAGAGTTCCTTTGGATTAAGGTATTTCACGAGAGGTGTTATTATATGCTGAATTCTAAAGTTCGACAAACCGAACTTTAATTCATTACTTTTTCATATTTTTTCCCATGTTGTTTTATGTAACGGATATGTTTTAGTTGAAATTCCATGCAGACCGAACAATATTTCTTAGACTACTGTGACACACAACTTTTCTTTAACCAGTTTTCGTTTACTTTCAAAGTTTGTCTTTTAAGGTTTCTTTTATAAGGTTTCCTATAGGATTCGGAACGGAATAAATTAATTTTGAATCCAGAATGATCCCAGCAAATTAAAATTTCCTTTAAGAGCCATTCAATACACTAAACCTTCTGTATGGAAAAAAAAACTTAAGAGATATAGTGATTAATTTGCGTCGACTTTCGTTTGAACGGTCTCTAGATATAGGTACATGTTTTTATTTTTGAAGGGGCAAGCTCGAATTGAAAAATTTTATATGAAACATGGTTCGACGGGTCAGTGATGGGAGCACAAAAGGGAATATTATGGATTTTTGAGGATGTTATTGAAAACGAATGGAAAAGAAGGATGTTGGGGCTTTCGTTAGCTTCTTATATAACGATGTCTAAACTTTATTTTATAAATATAGTGACTTTTTATTATCTCCATTTACTCTTAAATATGTATAATTAATTTTACAGGAAGTTTGACAATCACATCCTAATTCATTCGTTAAATAACTAGAAATTGAAATCAATTACGGAGAAAAAAACAATTTTGCCTAAATTGACATCCACCGCCAGCAACAACCTATAGGGGGCAGTACCCATTCAGATAGAAATATGATGTTCTTAGGCAACTGCAAGCTCTTTGTGAAAGAGTATAAAGGATTCTTCTAATAAAAGTAGCAATTCATAATGATTAGATATATTACGTGGTTCTAGAGAAATAAATTAGAGACCTTCATTTAGGCGCTATATTTAAAATGCCGTAGCCTTCTTGAAAGGGAGTATTTCCGCATGGAAATTTACATGAACCTGTTTTCATATTCACTTATATGTATTTATAAACAATTAAATAATAACAACAGTTTATTATTTCTAGTTAATTGTCTGGATGTTTCTTCGCGTTGACAAGAGAATATCTCGACGTAGTCGACACCCGGTCTCACTCAATCCAAACAATCCAGAACGGATTTCTGGAAATATATCAGCGGACCGCACAATCGCTGCTTACATTGTAAGCGCCCGGAAGGAATGTTAATAGGTTTAATGAATTACCCACGTAATTATCAAGTTTGTCGGCGCATTTTCGTTTCGATAGTAGAAATATCGAATTTTCAAAAATTCTTGATACCTGTAGGCACTGAGAGAGATCGCATTTCAATGTTGGAATACAGATCACGTTCATCCTTAGGGAAGAAATGTATTACCGGAACGAAAGTCTTTCAATAGTTTGTGCTTATAGTTAAACTTTGAAATAATATTGTTGTAAATGCGACCGTTTTGTTCTTTCATTAATAATTTATTTGAAAAAAAAATGAAAAAAAAAAAAGTGACAGCTGTGTGTAAATTTCATTATTCGCTTAAAATGTTTTCGTTTTATTATTAAAAATCGAAATTCACTTGCTTTGAAATATGACATTCATAATACAAGCAGCACGACAATTCGTGGGAGTTCACACTGGTTGTCTTTCCGCTCTAGTCATGCAACGTAATATTAATTAGAATATATGTATAGGATTTATGATTTATGACATCTACATACGTATAACAGGCTGTTGATTTTACAGCAAATGATTATTTCGCGAAATATTAATATGAAATAATCAAATTGACGTTTTATGTATCTACCTATAGATAACAAATGGGTACCTATACAGTTCGAATCTAATAAAGTCGTTAGCTAAATGAAAAGCAAATAATAATCAAATCCCGAATAAAATAAATCATTCAGACAATATTGAATTTTAGGTTTGGAACAAATTCAATTGCCGTTGTCGTCTCTGTAAACAGTTTAGTTTCAATTTTGAGGACAATGACACTTAATTTTCGGGTGTCATTATTTATGGAACGACGACTTTAGGCTTTTGAGGCTTGTTCGTGAGATTGAAATTAAATTCTTTCTTAGAAAGAAAAAAAAAAAATATCGGCAATGGGTTTTTGGTATTCAAGTTGCGAGGCATTTTCTCCTAAACGATGAATATTCACCACCTCGCTTATGTAACGTTTAAATTGGTTAGAGAGTATTAACATTCCTTCCGCTCCCTTTAGCCGTAAGTGGTGATTACGGCTGGTGACATATTCCTTGGAAATCCCTTCTGCTTTTAAAATGTCTACATTAGTTTATTTCACAGGCCTGTCATCCACGCTCTCTGACAGCTATTCAACATTAGGACGATTCAACGTGTGAGATGAACGATGACAATATCATGCAGCCCTTGTATATATTTAATATAAATGAAAAATAATGTACTAAGGAATACAAGAAATTGAAAGTTTTATTTTCCCTAAAATTTCGTAAAGGTTTTACAAAAATATTTGAATATTTATGTAATTAGGTGCCGCATTTATAAATTTACAATTTCATAATATTTTCTACGTTGGGTTCATAAAAATGGAGAAGCAAGTAATTTTACATAAAAATGGTACCTGTGCTTTCTCCAAAGTTGTTAAAAGCAGCTTTAAGTTCGATTTACATCTAGAGTTGAGGCAGTTACTCCCGCAGTTAATTGGTGAGGGGTTTCTGAACGTGGCTCTTTGCAGTTGATCCCAGGCATGCTCAATGCCTCTGAATTGTTTCTGTTGTAGACAAGTCGTTATACACCCATTTTGTAATCCTTATAGGTTGAAGAGATTTTCTACTATTGTAGGTATCTCAAAAGCTCTATTCTTGTAATTTATTTATCTCAGTTTTGTGTATAACGTCGTATACTAATAGGTACTAAAAAAAATTAAAAGACTATCGTATAGTTGGCCCAGATTTTTTAAGCAATTTGCTTAATTAGTATTAATTTGGGTTAATGGTCGATATTTTCCAATTAGGTGAGTTTACGTTATTCAGTCATTTATTNGATGGGAGCACAAAAGGGAATATTATGGATTTTTGAGGATGTTATTGAAAACGAATGGAAAAGAAGGATGTTGGGGCTTTCGTTAGCTTCTTATATAACGATGTCTAAACTTTATTTTATAAATATAGTGACTTTTTATTATCTCCATTTACTCTTAAATATGTATAATTAATTTTACAGGAAGTTTGACAATCACATCCTAATTCATTCGTTAAATAACTAGAAATTGAAATCAATTACGGAGAAAAAAACAATTTTGCCTAAATTGACATCCACCGCCAGCAACAACCTATAGGGGGCAGTACCCATTCAGATAGAAATATGATGTTCTTAGGCAACTGCAAGCTCTTTGTGAAAGAGTATAAAGGATTCTTCTAATAAAAGTAGCAATTCATAATGATTAGATATATTACGTGGTTCTAGAGAAATAAATTAGAGACCTTCATTTAGGCGCTATATTTAAAATGCCGTAGCCTTCTTGAAAGGGAGTATTTCCGCATGGAAATTTACATGAACCTGTTTTCATATTCACTTATATGTATTTATAAACAATTAAATAATAACAACAGTTTATTATTTCTAGTTAATTGTCTGGATGTTTCTTCGCGTTGACAAGAGAATATCTCGACGTAGTCGACACCCGGTCTCACTCAATCCAAACAATCCAGAACGGATTTCTGGAAATATATCAGCGGACCGCACAATCGCTGCTTACATTGTAAGCGCCCGGAAGGAATGTTAATAGGTTTAATGAATTACCCACGTAATTATCAAGTTTGTCGGCGCATTTTCGTTTCGATAGTAGAAATATCGAATTTTCAAAAATTCTTGATACCTGTAGGCACTGAGAGAGATCGCATTTCAATGTTGGAATACAGATCACGTTCATCCTTAGGGAAGAAATGTATTACCGGAACGAAAGTCTTTCAATAGTTTGTGCTTATAGTTAAACTTTGAAATAATATTGTTGTAAATGCGACCGTTTTGTTCTTTCATTAATAATTTATTTGAAAAAAAAATGAAAAAAAAAAAGTGACAGCTGTGTGTAAATTTCATTATTCGCTTAAAATGTTTTCGTTTTATTATTAAAAATCGAAATTCACTTGCTTTGAAATATGACATTCATAATACAAGCAGCACGACAATTCGTGGGAGTTCACACTGGTTGTCTTTCCGCTCTAGTCATGCAACGTAATATTAATTAGAATATATGTATAGGATTTATGATTTATGACATCTACATACGTATAACAGGCTGTTGATTTTACAGCAAATGATTATTTCGCGAAATATTAATATGAAATAATCAAATTGACGTTTTATGTATCTACCTATAGATAACAAATGGGTACCTATACAGTTCGAATCTAATAAAGTCGTTAGCTAAATGAAAAGCAAATAATAATCAAATCCCGAATAAAATAAATCATTCAGACAATATTGAATTTTAGGTTTGGAACAAATTCAATTGCCGTTGTCGTCTCTGTAAACAGTTTAGTTTCAATTTTGAGGACAATGACACTTAATTTTCGGGTGTCATTATTTATGGAACGACGACTTTAGGCTTTTGAGGCTTGTTCGTGAGATTGAAATTAAATTCTTTCTTAGAAAGAAAAAAAAATAATCGGCAATGGGTTTTTGGTATTCAAGTTGCGAGGCATTTTCTCCTAAACGATGAATATTCACCACCTCGCTTATGTAACGTTTAAATTGGTTAGAGAGTATTAACATTCCTTCCGCTCCCTTTAGCCGTAAGTGGTGATTACGGCTGGTGACATATTCCTTGGAAATCCCTTCTGCTTTTAAAATGTCTACATTAGTTTATTTCACAGGCCTGTCATCCACGCTCTCTGACAGCTATTCAACATTAGGACGATTCAACGTGTGAGATGAACGATGACAATATCATGCAGCCCTTGTATATATTTAATATAAATGAAAAATAATGTACTAAGGAATACAAGAAATTGAAAGTTTTATTTTCCCTAAAATTTCGTAAAGGTTTTACAAAAATATTTGAATATTTATGTAATTAGGTGCCGCATTTATAAATTTACAATTTCATAATATTTTCTACGTTGGGTTCATAAAAATGGAGAAGCAAGTAATTTTACATAAAAATAGGTACCTGTGCTTTCTCCAAAGTTGTTAAAAGCAGCTTTAAGTTCGATTTACATCTAGAGTTGAGGCAGTTACTCCCGCAGTTAATTGGTGAGGGGTTTCTGAACGTGGCTCTTTGCAGTTGATCCCAGGCATGCTCAATGCCTCTGAATTGTTTCTGTTGTAGACAAGTCGTTATACACCCATTTTGTAATCCTTATAGGTTGAAGAGATTTTCTACTATTGTAGGTATCTCAAAAGCTCTATTCTTGTAATTTATTTATCTCAGTTTTGTGTATAACGTCGTATACTAATAGGTACTAAAAAAATTAAAAGACTATCGTATAGTTGGCCCAGATTTTTTAAGCAATTTGCTTAATTAGTATTAATTTGGGTTAATGGTCGATATTTTCCAATTAGGTGAGTTTACGTTATTCAGTCATTTATTAAATGGGGTGACGATGGGGGCCGAACTTTGTCAACCGGAAAAATTCCAATCTAATTAATGGCAAATAGTTGTTTAAATAATATGTCTCTGAAAATCCATTCTAGAGTATTTACATTATCAAGGGTAGCTTAATAGAGGAATGTAAATTGCATTTAAGTGTTAAAAATAAACAAAAATCAAACAAATATTTCATGGAATTTCATGGATTGGAAACTTCGAAATCTAACCTGTCTACTAAAAAATAAGTTGCACGCGCACCCTTGTAACAATTTAGAATCACGTTACAATAGGAGGCTTGACTATTATTGAATAAAGTCCTTGAAAAATAAAGAAACAAAACATCAGTGAAAAATGAATACTGTCCAGGAGTCTTAAAGTCTTCAGCGAAATATGATGTGTTTTGTTATAACAAATCAGCACTTGCCTTCTGTATCAGTCAATTGCCTTTTGGAAATTTACCAAATCTACTCTACTCTGTATGCATTTGTGTAAATATACAAAAGAAAATTCACATATGCTACTCGTTATGTTTTCGTGTAAAATTCAAAGTTCGAAATATTTATCATTCAACAACTCTCCTATGACCCACTTGATTTTTTGTCTACCCACAAAAATTATTACTGGAAGGGTCTGAAATTTGGCCCTTTTCCATAAAAAGGAACTCTAATCGGCACCTTTTCCCCTTCGAGTAAAAAACCAGCGGACCTTATTTAAAAACTATACAACAGTCGCAACAAGCGGACCGTTAAAATGCGATGATGATTAAGATTAATGTTGAAAAGGCGAAAAATGAAACAGTTTTTCGAGTCGGACAGCTTAATACGTCATTATTTATGATTTTTGTCATACCGTGTTGGACCTAAGTTTAAATGTTTTCCTTTTTGTCATTGTTGGGGCATCATTGTGATTTTGCGAGTGGATGTGAAAAGAAATGTTCAGAGGGGGAATTTTGATATTGTTTTCTTGTTAAAAAAAATGATCTGATGTAATATTTAACGTACGTATTAAATAAATAAAGTAATTTTACTAAAAATACAAAGAAAAATATGAAAATTTTCAATTTTGAAGTAATTTTGCCGTTTTGAAACTAATTTTTTAACCATCCCAAAGGAGACAAAAGTTGAACGATATATGTATGTATACAGTCTTTTGTTTTCAGACAACTTGAGAACTATGTACTTTGCTCTTGAAATTGAATATTTTACGTTCAAAATAAAACAAAAGCGCAATAAAAAGCTCACTAAGCTCAGTTATTGCGAATCCGTTTATGAAGCACATTGAAGAGGAAACTAGGTCCCTGAGGAGAGGAATTTTTGGTTTTCGTATGTTAAAAAAGCGTTTGTTGTACTGAAGTAAAACAAAAAATTATTATTTGTCTGATTGACTCTAATATTTATCAGTTTAACCGTGCTAGCATTCTTCAAGTCACCAAATATCGATTAGGTACGCTCCCATATATCGGGTGTGTATCTATTTTCCGAGTTCACCTTAAACAGGCAGTTTTTGTCTAAACGAGATCAATTCGCCTTCGGACTTTTTCAGTAACCATACTTTTAACATACAAAGCCACAATAAAAAACAATGGTTTGGGGTTATATATCATTTGAATTCTTGTTTCTGTCTATATTTATGATAAAATGAAAATACAATTTCATATATTTCAGTTACAATACACAAGGTAAATTGAAAATATATGAAAATCTCATAGAAAAATAATTCTCAAAAAATGATTCGTAAAAATGTCTCAGCGATTCGATATTTCAGATAAAATATTATTTGTTAAAAGCTGACAGAACTTGGAATTTTTAAAACGAAATGCATTCTTATATATACGCGCATGTATTGCGTCAAACTAACAGGAAATTGGTGAGAGAGAATGTTACAACAATTCTTCACCCCTCTAGCTGTTTAACTTTAATCTATCAAACGTAAATTCCTTGACAAGACTTAGATATTTTCGAAATGTTTATATAAAAATTCAATTCTAAAATAAAATATACTGGGGCTTGTAATTCTAGAGGTCGTAGAGACCTTTTTAAACAACCCCTAATGCAGCAGTTAATGGTGCTGGGTGTGTAATTTCTGGCCGAAACTCGATATTTTGCCGAGCAAAAGAAAACACATAAATGTCGACGTGTCAAATTCGAGAGAAAAAGAGAGAGGGAGCGAGAGAGTTTAAAGAGAAATTGTCGATTGGTGGTTTTAAGGAAAACAAACTGGAAAATGATGAAAAAAGCAAACCAATAGCGTGAACAAATATTGTTAATTAAGTTCGGAGTTGAAAATGTATAAAATGACGGTGACTGCTATACATTATTTAAATTATTTGATTAACGTTTTTCGGGAAAATATAAGTCAACGTTGGAATTTCCAAGATTTTAGTCAATCAACTTTGAATTAAGAATTTATTCATTCTGAATGGGGACTCAGCTTTTGACAGTTATTCAAAACTTCTATGTAAATACAATAGTTTTCGTAATGGGCAAAAAGCAAATTTGGCAATTTTCGTAGGTATATGAATTGAAACTTTTCCGTGAAATATTTGAAACAGGCAGAAAAAATTAGGTAAATATGAACAGGACATATGGTTACGACACTGTAAATGAATAGTACACAAGTATGATTGAAAAAATATAAAGAAAGAAATGCAAACGAAGGAAGATGTAGATATATTTAAATCAATAGTTAAGGCAAAATCTGGATTTTGAAGACGTAAGCCATCCAAGTCAGCCATATCATTTGCAGTAAATACTGTGGTTCAAGGAGCATAGTTCAACGTGTCTTTTGGAAATAATAAAATTCCAGTATGCCATTCCTTTATTGTAATCTTTTACAGGAAAATTATAACCCTTTACGATAATAATTATTAAGTGTGTGGCCGGACCCTTAACAAATATATTGCGTAATCAAGAAACCACAATATAAAGCCTTTAAATCGAATTTCCCAAGTGGCTTCCTGACTTACTGCCGACAAGGTCAATGCTTAACCCACAAAATATCTATTAGGCCATTTGATGGATGATTAATAGCGGCCCAGCCTTAAAGATCTCTTTAGAAAAGCACCTTTAATATATTTAAAATAGGTAAACCTACTTGCTTGCAACTTTTAAAAGTATATCACTACTAAATATAAGATTCGGAACGGAGGAAATCGAATCGAGAGAACGAGAAAACGTATCAATTTGCATGGGAACCAATAAAATAAATCACATGGAGAAAAAAAACTGAAAAATGAACGTTCAGACAAACATAAATTGAAAGTGCCCCCAGAAAAATGCAGCAACATTAATCTGGAGGTCTGCTGTCGTAGAGAAAGATTTAAAACTACGTTCCACGATATTCCTGACGATCCTAAAACATGATAAACATGCAGTTTTAACGTTAAAACAAGTGATATTTTAGAAAAGTTTAAGATAAGTGTTTGAAGTACTTTTGTTGAGAAGCAGAATGAGAAAGGAATTTGTTTTTAAAGGTCAATTCTTTTCACAAATTATACCGGCAAAGACCGCAATAGTAGAATAAAAAAAATATGTTAAAATTTTCACGCAAAAGTCATATACATCACTACGTTGAAATTAAACCATAACAAGGAAATCTTTTAATTAAAAAAACAACGGAAAATCGTAGCTTCATGTTTCAACAACAGGGAATTTCATAATTTAAGTGGATACGATTGCCTACTATTTTTTCCTTGTTGTCACACATATAAGAGAAAATAAAGAGATTTTCCTTCGGACACGTTGTTATTTACCCTTTACGATTTTTGTGACCGAACACACGAAATTCCGCAACACTAAACCAATTTATTTTTCGAGCAAATATAACCGGAATCACGGCGGAAACTTAATCACTATGTGGGTCACGAATACACTTTTGTGTTTTGGAGCTTTTTATTATTTTTCTCTTTTGAATTAAACACGGATTTAAAATGATATTTCTTTAGGTGCATCAAATATTTTTAATATTCGAATATCGACTCAATAAATACTAAATCAGAAATAGGTAAAAACGTGTAAACGTGGATAGTGTGAAATGTCGCATCCAGAGTTTGCCATATCGCATTAGAGGACGTTTGTCATAACGTGGATGAAACGTTGGCTATAAAATTCTTATGGAAATACAAATAAAAAATATAAGAGAATTGAAAAGGTGGTACAAATGTTTATGTTATACTATATTTAGTTAGTAATGACACCTACAATTTGAATTAAATCACATTCATTTGATTACCCTAATAAAACAAGTAGAACCTAAAGTCAACACTAATGCCAGAGATCATTTCCTGTCAAATATCAAATATATTGCAGTCGATGTTTCCCTAAACATAATGCTTTTCCTGTTTTACATCTGTCATTCAGTTTGGGTGCAGCTTAAACTTACTGCTTCCTGAATGTCTCCTGCCTCTGTTATTCTACGTAATAACTTTCAAGTCGATTAAATTCAATTAGTGATTACACCGATCGATATTATTCGTACCGGATTTATATTTCCTGAATTTTGGATTGGGAAATTGGCAAAATCTCGAAATTCTAATTCGATGGTTTAATAGTTGTTTGTCGAAAATAATAATAACAATTCCTATCGAGATAAAATTTAAAATTGGTGAAAATTATGGCATAGACGAAAGTCTGGTGAGTATAGGAGATGCCTTAAAGTATGTATCACCAGATGTTAACTAGGAGAAGAATAAACTTTGTTCTGGTCACTACTGTCGAGGAGTTTTGCTAATTGAGAAAGCTATGTTTTAGATTGGCTGCATCATATCGATACTAAGACCTTTGTTGTTGCAGTTTGAGTTTTTCTATTGCATTTCAAAGTGCAACTATGATAAAATTATTTTTTAGAACTAGTTAAAGAAGTATGCTACAAATACATTTTTTCGTGTAATTCTTCTTCTTTATATAGGATAAAGTCCTGTTAATTCTGCTCATTAAGCGTGTTGCACTCCAACATTCACACCATCTCTTTAATCGTCCAACCAGTAACCTTTTCAATATAGGTTTTGATGTTCCATTCAATCAACATGGTCTACCAAAGTTGTTAGCGCAGTTTTACAAATCTTGGACTTCGCACTTTTCTTTTATGCCTCTATTTCTCACTCTATAACTTGATGTTAATCCTTTGACGGTTCTGAAAATTTTCATATTCGTGATTCTCGTAAAATTTTCGAATTTTGTTGTTTTTCTTCTTGTTTCTACTGCTTATATAAGTAGAAGATCAGAAGCACATGTCATGTAAATTCTAGATTTGCTTTCTTTGAACTTGAATTTATTTTTCTGGATAATATGGTCGGCATCAGATCCATATGTAATTGAATTAGAAAATTATATAGCGTTTAAAACAATTTTAAATATAAAATAGATAATATTAATTTCCGTTTCGGTAAAAATTCAAACTGAACATCTGCAATATTGTTTCTGACGCATTGAAATTGAATTTTATTCCGACTGTTTTGTATTGTTATTGGGTGCAGTAAATGCTTTTTCTTTATTGTTTCCTATTGGAATAAAATTTTGGAACCTCGTTCAGGACGTAAAAGAATATTAAAAAAGACTACTCAAATCTATAGAAATTCAATTTTTTCTTTTTTGGACCTAAAGAATGTTTTTAAAATGGACGAATGTTGTAAATAAATTGGTGCAACTAAAATGTAATAAATTGAAAATGTTAAATTTACAGTTGATTATTGGACAATGGAGAAATGTAGAAGATGTCATCAAAAGTCTGTGAATGCAGTGGAAATGTAATTAAAACAAACACATAAAATGTCATGCTAGTGTTCTTTTATGTTTTATGATCGGTAATTTAATCTCTTAAAAGTGCTCATGGAAACCGTTTTAAACTATCCAAGTTAAAAGCGCTTAAGGTCATCCCGAACCACTAGTTTGCCATAGATTGTGTGGAAAATCTCCTTTATTCTTTGAAACACGGCCTACAGCCAGGGAGCGGTAATAGGGTTTCCCTTAAACTCCCATTGAAAATCTAGTTTACTTTCCGGACTCCACTTCTTTATTTCAACACCATTAAAAACCAACCTCGGGCGGGCAGGCGCGACAAAACCGTTATGAAAAATTATCTAAAAGAAGAAGATTTATCTTTGAATAAAGCATCTATTTTCCTTAAAGGAAGGAAAACTGAACTTCTTCCTCATATTCATTTCTTGCATATGGTAAAACTCCGGCACCTTTTGAATTTATGTGGGATGTGTGCAACGTCTAACGTTAATTTTCTGGTTCAGCGATTTATGTAATTTGGATTCTATCTGGATGCAGAGCCATGCTCTTCCAATGCCTTGATCTTAAGGAGAGGTAATTTAATATCGGTCAGATGTTATGCGTAAATTAATTTGTCATGAAGGATCACTGAAATAGGATGGAATTTCTCCTCATATGAACATTTGTTATAGAATTTGAGTCTTAAAGCAATTGTATACTTTCCTTTTAACGGGTACGTTAATGGAATTAATCGCCTGAAAGTGTTTCGGCAAAGAAATAACGATAATACCGGTGCTTCACTCGTGTCTCCTTGTTCCCTAATGAAGTTATTAACTGCTGTTAAAGTAACTAAAATAGTCTGGTATTCACATTGGAAATGCCAGAGGGATTATTATAATGCTTTTGTGGAATTAATGTCGATGCTATTATCGTCTAGAAATGCCTGTCTTAAAATTTAATTGTATTCATTTCATTCAAATAATAGTCGGGGGGGATAAAAATAAATTATTGTCATTTTGATAATATGTGGACTACAATTAATTACACTAAATTTCCTTTACTAGATTCTTCATTTTGGCGAAACAATTATTTAATTAATGAGGAATTAACAACATAAATCAAAATTGTGTGGTTAAATTAATCAATTCATTAAAAAAAATTTAATATGTACTTACCCATTATACATATCAGTTTTATTATCTTGTTTGGACCAATCATTGTTTGTTATGGAATCAAATTAAAGTTGCAATAGCTAAGCTGCTCAGAAAAGCCAGAGAATTCTAATGAAGAACTTTTGTTTTAAAACACTTTTTCAACCGAGCTTTTGCTTCATTCGTCTGAAATTTTTGCATAATTTCCATTAGAGTTCATGCTAGGCCATCGCGAAAGTTAATTTAGTGCGTTTCTGCTGAATGAAATTATTGATTATTATATTATTAATTATTCCCTCACGCGCATCTAGATTGTTTAGAATCATTGTTCTCTTGGAGGATCCACTAGATATTCGTTTTTAATTACATACTCGTGTTTTTGACAGTTGACAAAAGTATTTTTTCGAGATCTTACTTCTTTGTACAGTTTTTAAACTTCTATCGAACGTGATTTTTATCAGGATGTTCCCGAAACTCAGTTGGAGAATGTCCAAAGCCTTATCTTATTATATCAGTGTCGGTGAAAATTATATTGTTCTAACATTGTTGATGGATTTTTCCTGTCTTTTTCACTCAGTAACTAAACATCGAGCAAACATTCTTTTCAAACATTTAGTTTAACTACCCTTGCGTCGTATATGTATTTGTTTTTTTCTCAGCATTGCTTTTCTTAAGTGTTGATTATTTAACTCGAAAGTGTTACAGAAAATTACATGAACATCGATAAAGATCTTTCAATTTTTATATTCATATTTTTATGTTACATTTAAATGAGAGTTTGTATATTTCGCTTCATATAAACAGAAAATCATAATTAATGGGTTCTTGCATATTGGGCAAAAGGAAGCTAAAATCCTCGGTTACACATAGTTTAATTAAATTTTCGGAACGTAACACACCGCCAGGACAAGTGACCGACCCTGATTAAAATTCAACTAAAGTCCCGTAATCAATTAATCTTTAAGGACTAACAATATCTTTTGCTGCAAATAAGCATGACGGTAGTCACGGTGAAAATGCCTAATTGGTATGCCAACAGTTAACCGAACACTTTATTAATATTTTATCATCATTTTGCATATACATATTGTTTAATTGAGATAATGTTCCTTTATGTTATAACTCACTATGAAATGTAGGACGTTATTGGATGCCGAGAGCGCAATCCATCTGTTTCTGATAGGAGTTAAATTGTATACACTGTGAATTAGGTATTAATAGATAGAAATGAATATAATAGATATTTTATTTATAAAATCTATATAAATGGAAATACCTATATCTCAATTTGTAGACATAAGTATAAATAGACCGCCTTAATATTAATAACGATTACAGAATCACTTGTAGTATCCGGAAATTAAACATTTCACAAATATGAATAGCTTGTAATGAACATGCAAGTTTTTGCTTAAACAAAGGAAACCCTTTTGTTGCGGTTACATAGTTACAACTGCATTATTATATGAAGAAGAAAACTGGAAGAATTAACATAAAAATAATATATAGAAAGGAGTAGTTAATTGTGAAAATACATTAAACTCTGCAAACTACAGAGTTTATTGTACCAAAAAATGTTTATATTCTTGCACATACCTGCCTAAATTAAATCGAAAGGGTGTGGTATGCTTAAAACTTAAGGTCTTGTGATCAAAAAGAAGACCGTTCTTTTAAACATTTTACACAGTATTTCTATAGTTAATTTTCAGATAATAAGATATTCAACAAAAATATGGACATTAACAAAGTGTAAAAATGGATATATTCCACTCAAAAAGTTCAAGAGGCTTTGATCATTAATTTGTAACCGAAATAAATTGTAATTTCCTGCTTCTCCCATTGTATTCTCTCTATATAACAAGACCCAGACTTTACCTTCGACTGCCTACAGATAATCCACCAGGCAGAAACTAATCGTGGAGAAGTTAGAGAGTGGTATGTGTGAGAGTTTAGAAGTTTTAACTGATGTCGCGAACTTTCTAGTTGGAATGAACCTCAATGATTTATTATTAAATGGTTTTCTGATTTATTCATCATAGGCAAAAGACAGAATTTTAGAAATGGAGTATAACAAATACGGATAAATTTTCCTACGAATTTAAATATTTTTTTGGGTGAACGAACTTGAAATTTATCATTTTCATTTAAATTTGGAAAAATAATTTTTCACGAAACTTTAACCGCACTGAATTCGTTAAATCAACTCAATTCCAATAATACCTATAACGATTTTAGTGCATTGTGGTATTTTAAAGAAGACAGAATTCAGCTACGTACTATTTAAAAGGATTTTCTCGCCTAGTTAAGCTCTCTAACCAGAAGATCGATTTTATGTTAAATTTGTTATCCAGATATTCAGTTTAGGAGTTGTAAAATTTCAGTAGCTCTCTACTCTTCTTTTACGAAGCTGTTATCGAAATATAGCCTGAAGTAAAACTATGAGTTTCCAGTCAGGTCTTTCTTCTAATATTTATGAAAAGCTATCCTTTTAGGGAAATTATTTGTAGACTTTTAAAGTTGTTCAATGAATAGATCTGATTTCTGGAAAAACTTCAACACTTTTTGGCTCATTAAAATAACTTTTCTAATAAATTACTCATGGCGCGAAGTTTGTGTGAGACCTAATTTTCTGTTAACCTGAACTTTTCAAAATATAAATGCAAAGTTACTATTAAGATTCCTCGTCATTGGACGTAAAGTGAATCGTACTAAAATCCTCTATTGTAATCTGAAATAGGGCCGTATCGATTCCACATTCATTTCTAGATTCTCGTTTCGTTCTCGTTTTTTTCTGCATGTTCTTTCGTAATTGATTTCTGTCGTAAATTTTTATTCCGGTACATACGAACTTGAAATTGTAACATGCATGAATATAGATAATTTTTTATTGACCATTTACCAATCAAATATATTAAAAACTATTATTTAATCGATTGCCACTAAATTCGTATAACGGCCGATCATAAAAATTGAAATTGACGTTAAAAATTATGGGTTTCATATGCAATAACGAATTATTTTTGTCAGTTTTATTTTGGCCAATTTGCAATAAATATTTTTAATCGTCATGTGCAACTTTTAAATACTTTTAAAACGTCTTCACTAAAAAGATATGACAATTATCCTATATAATAATACCTATTATTTTTCCTAATAATGTCTATTATTTTCATTTCATTTATTTGCATTTAATTTTTCCATACATTTGCGTTTATTTGGATTTTGTTATAAAAAAAATCCAAAATTGTAAATCGCATTAAATTTAGGTATACAATGGATCAGTTTTCAATTAACAGGCGAAAAGAGTAAACACGCGGTCCACACTTAAACACGTAACATAATATTTATTTATCTGAGCATAATAACCAGGCAACCTATTTTTTTCCCCCATTTTGTGAGACTACAAATTTTATATTGGCCATAAATTTTTATGAAAAAAATCCTAAGGTTTGGTCTGTCAAACTCTCCGCAATACATTAGCAAATAGCTCTAAAGTTTCGAATGGATTTTATAGTTATTTTGTATACACATTGCTCAAAGTAATTCATGTACGGTGAATATAATAGCCACTCTATCTCCATCATCTCGTAATATATGTTGAAAAGAAGTGGTGATAAAACACATTCCAGACTAGATTCTAATCTGTTCTCTTCATCATTTTCTTTGAGCACATCTTTTTTTGAGCATGTTCAGCAAGAAGAGTGAAGGTGCTCGCGTATTATATTGGAAATGCAAACTGAGTGTCTTCTAACCGGTGTTCCCATTTCTTATAAATTCATTAAAAAAATCTCGAGACTACGCGAATATGACACTGATCATTTGATTCATCATCGCGTCGCGAAGCATTAATCTAAATTCATAGTGTGTGGCAAAAAAAAACTTCCATATGTCGAAAAATCACTGTGAGGCCCCTATATCTGATAGAGGAGGACGGTTGGTTCCGTTAGATAAGCCCCATAATAAAGTTTTCAGTCGTTACCATGTTGCGATCGGGGATGCATCAAAGTTTTATAATGGAGACCTTTTTCAACAATGATGTTTCTGTAATTGCGAGAAAATTGATTTTTAATTTTTTTTTTGTAATTACGTTGTCGAAATTGTACAGATGCTTCCGGGTGAAGTGGTGTCCTAATACGAGCATATTCCGTGACCAGTCCACTCACTTGATTTAGGACTTTGTGACTTTTTTCTGTGGGAGATATTCCAAAGCCAACGTTTTGAAACAAATTCCGCGATCNCCGAAACGGCTGCTTTTTTTTCTTTGCCAGAAAAAAAAAAATAGGAATCTTGCAAAATTTCAGAAAAATGCAAATATTTTACCTCATGTGAAAATTTTTTCATCTTTTGCATTGAAATTATGTACATTTTATTGTTTTTATTGGAAATATTGGTTGACTGGTGTGGTTTTTATAGAACTGCTGAATCTTTTAGGATCCGCAATATGGAGATATGTACTTTTAATGGAAAAGTCAGGGGTTAGGGATTAGGTTGTCCAGAAAATCGTTTCATTTTTTTCTCATAACAGATTTTACAACTATTTTTTTTATATACATAGATAAATAATATCAAGATAGACTGATATACAATAATATTATTATTGTTTATTTTGTGTAAAATATTTGAAGGGATTAAAATTTGAAAATTGGGAAACTAAAATGTACATTTTCCACAATTTTGCTTTTTTTAAAAAAGGTAGAAAAACTTCAAGAGCATAAGAAAAGATATCTACCCTTTACGGCGCACATGCATTTACCAAAATATATTTAAAATCAAACAAAAAAGCTCAATATTTGGATTCAACAAAGGCCTAAAGTAATTAATTTGACCCAGCGAATCAATGCCTGTGATTTACTCGTAAAGAGATGACGAAATGATAATAACTGGTGATGAAAACTGGATAGTATACAATAATGTCCAATGAAAAAGATCCTCGTCGAAACCAATGAACCAGTTCTAACAAGAGAAAAGTTTAATATTCACCAAAAAAAGATTACCCTGTTACTGTGGGTTTTGCGCTGGGACTACAAGGGCATTGTATTCTTTGAGCTCCTAGTGCCCAACAAAACAATTCAATCAAGTATTTCCAGTAATTGTCAAAATTAAGAGTGAGACGCAGAGGCAAAATTGATCAATCGCGGAAGTGTTTTATTCCATCATCACAATGTTCGTCCTCACATCGTTTTAGTAATCCTGTAAAAATTATGAAATTTGGCTGGGATATATTGCACGACAATACTAAAGATTTTACAGGGGTGGCCCGATTTTAAATGAGCCACACTGTATATAAGAAAACCTAAAAGGCTTTTTGGATAATCTTTTAAATGCATTGTAGTCTACTGAACGCACCAGAATTCAGTGTTGCCAGGTATCTGCCATTTCGCAATATTACAGTTCTTTTCTCGTTTGATCTCGATTTAGCTATAGTGCCCAGCCTTTACGAAATGTTTTTCTTTCTTCGTTTTCCAATAACGGCATCAATAACAGACATAATAGATCTAATCGCAAAATAGTAACTTTTAACTTTGACATAAAACGATGGCGTGTTTCGAATTTCATTTCTCGCAATAAATGGAAATAGTACTAGGCAGTAGTAGCTCGTTGAGAGAAAAAGATAGGAAAGCATTGTTGTTACGAATTGATTGATTGATTTTTTAACCGCGTGCCCTTACATGTGGCAATGGCGCTCAACTAGCCAATTTACCAGCTGGATTCGATGTACCGGGTTCCAAACTTTTGAAAAGTATCGAAGAATCGGAATTTCACAACAAAAAACTCGCTACTCGATTCGCAACACAACAAGCGGAAGCAGTTCAGATCCTGCCAAATCCGAATGTCAATTGTCATCAATGTACTTTGTCCATTAATATAACTTTGACGTCTTGCCTCCTTATTTTATTTACTTATTTTTCGCTTTATTTTTCACTCTATTTATTATTTATGGGAAAAGTTACAGAAAAATTATGGACGTTCAAAAATAACTGGGTTTCCGAAGCATCAGCTAAAGATAAGATTAAGCAATTACTTTTGTTCATGGAGAATGACCAAATATAGGGTGTTTCCAAATTCCTCGTAAAAAGAATGCATTATTTAGTTAAAAATAAGGTCACTTTATCAAATAAACTTGCGGTCTTATGGCTTTTTTTTCTGAAAGACTGGACGTTACAATTTCCAAAATTTGAATCCTTTTATTTTTAACTTTCAAACTAAAATATTTTAACCAAATTTAGTAACCTTGTGGCTTAGTTAGGCGCCATTAATCGCGGCGGCGATATGAATATTTTTTAAGGTATAAAAAAAAGCCATACAAAAAAGACATAAGAACCAGAAACAACATTTCAAGAAGCCTTCTTGTAAGGTTTGAAAGCACGAGTTGAGAGCCCACAAATCTGATACTATGTATAATACATACTTAAATGACATCTCATATAAAAAAAAATTAAACAAATCGTAGCAAATAACAAGCATAGAAATCTGGATGATATTTTTATTATTGGGAATAAAGAAAAGGAAAAAAATGATGTCTCGCAATCAATAAAGCAATGCATTCCGCTTTAAGAAGTGTTGATCATTAAGGTGAAAATTTTAATAAATTTATTCAAGGAACGAAACTACAATACAAACTTTAAAAGTGCACCGAACGAAGCGCACTGCTTCAATTACAAAAGTTCTAGCACCAGCGATGTACGAGGCACTGTTAGAAAATGATGGAAAGGGTTTCTCTTCGGTTACATAATATGTAATCTGACTCCGTAAACTAAGTTTTCGTTATTCTCCAAAAACTGTTCGTTGTGACCTTTGAACTTTATTCTCTATATTTTTGATACACATATTATATGAATACTGTTAAATCCACATATCAACGTTCGTAGGTGAATTTTTCTTTATGGTATTGGTTCACCTATTTTGTCATTAATAAGCGATTTTCAAATCAAGGTTTGTGCCCTAGTTTTTATAAAACCCGCATCGTTAATTCAGTTCGACATGTGATTTTTTTTTTCAATAATTTTATTTTGGAAATTAAAGTTTGAATGCTTAAAATAAATTGAATATTTCCTATATAATCTCCGAAAACATTTTAATTTAAATAAATTCCTGGACAAAATTAATGCACCACTTGAAAATTCATTAAATTTTGACAACGTATATTTTCTCAATAAATAGTCGGATTAGAATGAATTTTTGTCTTTTCGTTTTGTAATCCTGTTATTAGTGAATTTCCTGTAGCAAAGGAGATGTCCAAAAAATAAAATTAACATATTATACAGGGTGTATAAATAGTGTCATGTTTTCTTCATCAAAGATTAAAGCCTTCTGGGGGAAATACTAGGTGACTCAGGCATATGAAAACTATACCTATAAAAAAAATCAANAAATGCCCAGAGGGATTATTATAATGCTTTTGTGGAATTAATGTCGATGCTATATCGTCTAGAAATGCCTGTCTTAAAATTTAATTGTATTCATTTCATTCAAATAATAGTCGGGGGGGATAAAAATAAATTATTGTCATTTTGATAATATGTGGACTACAATTAATTACACTAAATTTCCTTTACTAGATTCTTCATTTTGGCGAAACAATTATTTAATTAATGAGGAATTAACAACATAAATCAAAATTGTGTGGTTAAATTAATCAATTCATTAAAAAAAATTTAATATGTACTTACCCATTATACATATCAGTTTTATTATCTTGTTTGGACCAATCATTGTTTGTTATGGAATCAAATTAAAGTTGCAATAGCTAAGCTGCTCAGAAAAGCCAGAGAATTCTAATGAAGAACTTTTGTTTTAAAACACTTTTTCAACCGAGCTTTTGCTTCATTCGTCTGAAATTTTTGCATAATTTCCATTAGAGTTCATGCTAGGCCATCGCGAAAGTTAATTTAGTGCGTTTCTGCTGAATGAAATTATTGATTATTATATTATTAATTATTCCCTCACGCGCATCTAGATTGTTTAGAATCATTGTTCTCTTGGAGGATCCACTAGATATTCGTTTTTAATTACATACTCGTGTTTTTGACAGTTGACAAAAGTATTTTTTCGAGATCTTACTTCTTTGTACAGTTTTTAAACTTCTATCGAACGTGATTTTTATCAGGATGTTCCCGAAACTCAGTTGGAGAATGTCCAAAGCCTTATCTTATTATATCAGTGTCGGTGAAAATTATATTGTTCTAACATTGTTGATGGATTTTTCCTGTCTTTTTCACTCAGTAACTAAACATCGAGCAAACATTCTTTTCAAACATTTAGTTTAACTACCCTTGCGTCGTATATGTATTTGTTTTTTTCTCAGCATTGCTTTTCTTAAGTGTTGATTATTTAACTCGAAAGTGTTACAGAAAATTACATGAACATCGATAAAGATCTTTCAATTTTTATATTCATATTTTTATGTTACATTTAAATGAGAGTTTGTATATTTCGCTTCATATAAACAGAAAATCATAATTAATGGGTTCTTGCATATTGGGCAAAAGGAAGCTAAAATCCTCGGTTACACATAGTTTAATTAAATTTTCGGAACGTAACACACCGCCAGGACAAGTGACCGACCCTGATTAAAATTCAACTAAAGTCCCGTAATCAATTAATCTTTAAGGACTAACAATATCTTTTGCTGCAAATAAGCATGACGGTAGTCACGGTGAAAATGCCTAATTGGTATGCCAACAGTTAACCGAACACTTTATTAATATTTTATCATCATTTTGCATATACATATTGTTTAATTGAGATAATGTTCCTTTATGTTATAACTCACTATGAAATGTAGGACGTTATTGGATGCCGAGAGCGCAATCCATCTGTTTCTGATAGGAGTTAAATTGTATACACTGTGAATTAGGTATTAATAGATAGAAATGAATATAATAGATATTTTATTTATAAAATCTATATAAATGGAAATACCTATATCTCAATTTGTAGACATAAGTATAAATAGACCGCCTTAATATTAATAACGATTACAGAATCACTTGTAGTATCCGGAAATTAAACATTTCACAAATATGAATAGCTTGTAATGAACATGCAAGTTTTTGCTTAAACAAAGGAAACCCTTTTGTTGCGGTTACATAGTTACAACTGCATTATTATATGAAGAAGAAAACTGGAAGAATTAACATAAAAATAATATATAGAAAGGAGTAGTTAATTGTGAAAATACATTAAACTCTGCAAACTACAGAGTTTATTGTACCAAAAAATGTTTATATTCTTGCACATACCTGCCTAAATTAAATCGAAAGGGTGTGGTATGCTTAAAACTTAAGGTCTTGTGATCAAAAAGAAGACCGTTCTTTTAAACATTTTACACAGTATTTCTATAGTTAATTTTCAGATAATAAGATATTCAACAAAAATATGGACATTAACAAAGTGTAAAAATGGATATATTCCACTCAAAAAGTTCAAGAGGCTTTGATCATTAATTTGTAACCGAAATAAATTGTAATTTCCTGCTTCTCCCATTGTATTCTCTCTATATAACAAGACCCAGACTTTACCTTCGACTGCCTACAGATAATCCACCAGGCAGAAACTAATCGTGGAGAAGTTAGAGAGTGGTATGTGTGAGAGTTTAGAAGTTTTAACTGATGTCGCGAACTTTCTAGTTGGAATGAACCTCAATGATTTATTATTAAATGGTTTTCTGATTTATTCATCATAGGCAAAAGACAGAATTTTAGAAATGGAGTATAACAAATACGGATAAATTTTCCTACGAATTTAAATATTTTTTTGGGTGAACGAACTTGAAATTTATCATTTTCATTTAAATTTGGAAAAATAATTTTTCACGAAACTTTAACCGCACTGAATTCGTTAAATCAACTCAATTCCAATAATACCTATAACGATTTTAGTGCATTGTGGTATTTTAAAGAAGACAGAATTCAGCTACGTACTATTTAAAAGGATTTTCTCGCCTAGTTAAGCTCTCTAACCAGAAGATCGATTTTATGTTAAATTTGTTATCCAGATATTCAGTTTAGGAGTTGTAAAATTTCAGTAGCTCTCTACTCTTCTTTTACGAAGCTGTTATCGAAATATAGCCTGAAGTAAAACTATGAGTTTCCAGTCAGGTCTTTCTTCTAATATTTATGAAAAGCTATCCTTTTAGGGAAATTATTTGTAGACTTTTAAAGTTGTTCAATGAATAGATCTGATTTCTGGAAAAACTTCAACACTTTTTGGCTCATTAAAATAACTTTTCTAATAAATTACTCATGGCGCGAAGTTTGTGTGAGACCTAATTTTCTGTTAACCTGAACTTTTCAAAATATAAATGCAAAGTTACTATTAAGATTCCTCGTCATTGGACGTAAAGTGAATCGTACTAAAATCCTCTATTGTAATCTGAAATAGGGCCGTATCGATTCCACATTCATTTCTAGATTCTCGTTTCGTTCTCGTTTTTTTCTGCATGTTCTTTCGTAATTGATTTCTGTCGTAAATTTTTATTCCGGTACATACGAACTTGAAATTGTAACATGCATGAATATAGATAATTTTTTATTGACCATTTACCAATCAAATATATTAAAAACTATTATTTAATCGATTGCCACTAAATTCGTATAACGGCCGATCATAAAAATTGAAATTGACGTTAAAAATTATGGGTTTCATATGCAATAACGAATTATTTTTGTCAGTTTTATTTTGGCCAATTTGCAATAAATATTTTTAATCGTCATGTGCAACTTTTAAATACTTTTAAAACGTCTTCACTAAAAAGATATGACAATTATCCTATATAATAATACCTATTATTTTTCCTAATAATGTCTATTATTTTCATTTCATTTATTTGCATTTAATTTTTCCATACATTTGCGTTTATTTGGATTTTGTTATAAAAAAAATCCAAAATTGTAAATCGCATTAAATTTAGGTATACAATGGATCAGTTTTCAATTAACAGGCGAAAAGAGTAAACACGCGGTCCACACTTAAACACGTAACATAATATTTATTTATCTGAGCATAATAACCAGGCAACCTATTTTTTTCCCCCATTTTGTGAGACTACAAATTTTATATTGGCCATAAATTTTTATGAAAAAAATCCTAAGGTTTGGTCTGTCAAACTCTCCGCAATACATTAGCAAATAGCTCTAAAGTTTCGAATGGATTTTATAGTTATTTTGTATACACATTGCTCAAAGTAATTCATGTACGGTGAATATAATAGCCACTCTATCTCCATCATCTCGTAATATATGTTGAAAAGAAGTGGTGATAAAACACATTCCAGACTAGATTCTAATCTGTTCTCTTCATCATTTTCTTTGAGCACATCTTTTTTTGAGCATGTTCAGCAAGAAGAGTGAAGGTGCTCGCGTATTATATTGGAAATGCAAACTGAGTGTCTTCTAACCGGTGTTCCCATTTCTTATAAATTCATTAAAAAAATCTCGAGACTACGCGAATATGACACTGATCATTTGATTCATCATCGCGTCGCGAAGCATTAATCTAAATTCATAGTGTGTGGCAAAAAAAAACTTCCATATGTCGAAAAATCACTGTGAGGCCCCTATATCTGATAGAGGAGGACGGTTGGTTCCGTTAGATAAGCCCCATAATAAAGTTTTCAGTCGTTACCATGTTGCGATCGGGGATGCATCAAAGTTTTATAATGGAGACCTTTTTCAACAATGATGTTTCTGTAATTGCGAGAAAATTGATTTTTAATTTTTTTTTGTAATTACGTTGTCGAAATTGTACAGATGCTTCCGGGTGAAGTGGTGTCCTAATACGAGCATATTCCGTGACCAGTCCACTCACTTGATTTAGGACTTTGTGACTTTTTTCTGTGGGAGATATTCCAAAGCCAACGTTTTGAAACAAATTCCGCGATCCCTAAATCAACTAAAGGAGACTTCAAGACGAAATTCAAAAAACTTCCCTCGGCATGCTAGTGAGATTAATGAAAAACTTCAAAGAACTTCAAATCTGTATCAGTCGTCTCATGTCAGTTTCATTTCATTACCATTTGGACAATATAATTTTTAAAATATAATGTAAAAAAACTTTTTAAATATACATTTGGGAACTACAAAGTTTTTGGTGATACTTCATACCATTTTTTTTGGATCTCTCATTGAAATGTGGTAATTCTCTCTGCCGCATCCTTTCCTTGCACTCCCAATTATGTGTCGATATTAAACTTGAATCTCGTGGTTGCCGTTTACAATGCTTTGCAATAAAATCGCTCATTATGTATCTGTATTATTCAATGATCAAAGGCACTCCCACTTGACAGTACATACGTCTTTATTTTAATGTTTTTCTTTTTTAAAGAAAATAGAGCTACTAGAACGTATTTTCACATCGTAACTTATAAAATATTTAATAATCTATATCTTATCGATTCAGTATAAAATTTAATGTAATAAACTGTACAGAAATCTAATCAATTATTAAATACCATTAGTATTAATTCAAATTCGAATGTTAAATTTAGTAAATTGTTAATTTCTATTGTATTTCTAAGTTGCATCTGATCTAATATAATTGCCGCCGATCAAATATATGATGCAGCTAATAAAGAAAAAAGTTAATCATATAGAACAGTTTCTTGAGTTCACAACAATAAACAATAAAAAGTTTAAAATAATTTACGTGATTTTTATAGCAATAATATATTTTATTTTTTGCGGAATAATAATTTTATATATTATTTTTGAGATTGGATCGAGTAAATTAAATCGAAATGTAAAGTTTAGCTACTCTTTGTATATTGTATTTTTGGGATTGACGAATATTTCACTATCGAGGAATTTATATTGCAATCGCAAATACATTGCGAAATTAAACGGCCTGATCAAAGCAATGAATAGCACGTACAAACTAGAAAAGAAATATGCTTGGTTAACGATTATCCATGTCATTTGGTGGATGTTCCTTTTTATTAGAATTTTTCAGGATTATTTGTATTTCCAAGTATTTGTATTGTCAAAATCGACAATTGAGTCCAGTTTTTTTACGGCTACAGAACTATTGAATATAAGATTGGACTTTGTAATTTTCATATTAACATTAATATTGGTTAAAATCCAGAAGTTTTTTGCAATATTGAATAATCAATTAAAATCTGTATGTTTACTGGATACTCTAAAGAAATGTCGACGTTTCTCCAATACTTTACTTAATTGTATTGGATACGTTGAGAAGTGTTTTGGTTCGATCCTGGGATTTTTTGGTATATCATCCATTTATTTTTGTCTTTCTGCTATTATTACATACTATAATTTATCATCTCAAAATGGTCCTTCAATAATATTCATATCTGTCAGATGTCTTACCATTTCAGTAAGTACTTAAATCAATATAATCATTATACATACATATTTATACCGTTTTTTAGATGGAAGTTCTTTGTCTGGCTCTTGCTGGTGAAAAATTATCCAAAGAAATTGATCACACCATAACCATATGTTACGAGGCTCCAGAAAATATTCGTAATGTTTTGCATTTACATGAATATTCAGAGATTGTAGAGGAATTCAAAACTATTGCCTGGGAATGTCGTCAAAGGCATAGTAAATTGAGTGCCTCGGGTTTTTTATCGTTGATCATTCAATGATATTTTTCATCGTAACTAATTTATGTAATTCTCTTATTGTGGTTTATCAAGTATTTCTATAGCTAGGTTGCAATGCAATTTGGCCGAAACGGCTGCTTTTTTTCTTTGCCAGAAAAAAAAAATGGANCCTACTGTAATTTGTATAGCAGGTCATAGCAGAGGGCATTCTTATGATCTCCTCCAGAAATGGAAGCAGGTAATACCCTGGAAAAAAAATTATTTGATTTTTCCTATTCGTTTTCGCAGTCAAGATATACTTGGTAAACTTGATGGATGTTATAGGTATAGTGATATAGTCTTGTGTTTTCTCAGTATTTTGTTTTTTTAATAATCTATTTATCTTGAACCTTTCCAGAGATATTCAATTTTTTAACATTTCATGCATTTTACATATTGACAATGAATATCTTTTCAATCACTGGTTTGACTAAAATAATTATTTTTTTTTAAGTTGAAATTGATTAAGAGCCCACCTAATAACAGAAATAAACAAGCCTACATTTGTTTCCATGGACTTCTAGCCACTTGATAATGCCAACAGAAGACGTTATACTTTAATGAAAAAACATGGCACTATTTATATGCCCTTTACACTATGTTAATTTTATTTTTTCAAATTTCAAATTCATCGTAACAGGGTTATGATACACAAAAAAAGTCAATTTGAACCGACCAATGATTGGCAAGATATTTGTTGCCAATATACATATTAAATGTAAGAAATGTTAGAAAATTAAATATCTCTGGAAGGGTTTGAGATAAATGAACCATTAAGGAAGCAAAACATTGAGGAGACACTAGACTACATTACAGTATAGTTTTCATATGCCTGAATCACCTGGTATTTCCCACAGAAGGCTTTAATCTTTGATGAAGAAAACATGATACTATTTATGCACCCTGTACAATATGTTAATTTTATTTTTTGGACATCTCCCTTGCTACATGAAATTTACCCATAACAGGCCTACAAGTGACAAAAAAATCATTTTGATCCGGTTAATTATTGCGAAAATATACATTGTCAAAATTTAATCAATTTAGTGTATTGTGTTAATTTTGTCCAGGAGTTTATAATTAATTATATGTATTAAATTTTATCAATAGGTAATGAGTGCGAGGCACCTCCAGTTGAGGTATTTTTATTGGTTCGCTTCAAAAACCTTGTTTCCATTAATATTTAACGCTTTTCCTTTTTAAAAATGCAATGAACTTGGTAGTTGGGATTTCAAATTCAAAATTAGATATGTTCCAATATTTTAAATAATTTTTTTTCTGGTTTAAAAAAATGCTCAAATTAGTCTAAGATTTATTATTTTAAATTTAGTCTAGCCATTTCTTTAAATATTCATCATAATCGTAATGTGAATTTTTGTTAACAGATATTAATCAATATAAATTTTAAAAAGGGTAATAGCAGAATGAATGAATAACGTTACCCAAATCCTTTTTAACTAATTTCTCTTGTCAGACCAAACCAAATCCGATCTAATCTTGTCTTATTTTTTATAGAACTTTTAAACATAGATAAGAAAGGAATTATAGCATTGGCAACATTGCAATATAAAAATTTACAGTTAGGATTTTTAGCATTAATCTTCAAATCGTTTAATGATCATTATAATTGGATTTCTGTAGTTATTAAAAATTATAAAATGGACGTTTTTAATGTTTTAACCAAATATGACATTTTCAATGGAAAGACACAATATGCTACACTTATAATATCAATCTAGAATTTTAAAAAGCGAAAAAAATCATAAAATTAAAAATATTGGATAAAATGTATTTTTAGTAAAATTCCTTTTTTATAGTTATTAATAATTAATTGCAATTATTGCAATGTAACACAATGACTCCACACTCCACCAAAGCCAAATGTGATTTACCGTGTGGGGTTCAGTGTTGCCACCTTTTGAACAATGAAATTCCCTTTCTGATTACTGAAAATTCCCTTTTATCTACCTAAAATTCCCTTTTACGATTAGCCCAGTAATCTGTGTAGATACCGGGGGACGATTCCCTCGGTAGAAATGCTAAAGAGACATTCTTAAAATTTTCCAGGCCAAATCTAGTGTAAAACTGGGTTTGTGGGGAAGCTCTCTTGCATTGTTCAAATTTGCGTGCCTGTCGGTACCGGTATGTAATATTTTCACGTTTGTAATTTTTGACAGATAAAAGATTACGAAAAATCAATGCTTGGTTCCGTTTGTTTTACACATCATAAAGTTAATCCAAAATTATACAACAGTTTTTTTATTTAATCTATGACCTTTTTTATGATTTTATGATTTAATAGGACATTTTTTTTACCTGAAGATTTCCATTTCATCATTGAAAATGCTCTAAAAAGGGAAAATTTTCTAGAAGTGGCAACATCGGATTTCGTTTTATCGTATATTAGGGTTACGTTAGAAGTTCCTCTTCATTGTTTGTCTTTAATGTTGGCACTTGACCAGCAATAGCAGTTGTTCTTCCTGGAAAATCCCCCAATTGTAATTACGGAGTTAATACTCTTAAAATAATATTTTAATGATAATAATTGAAGAACATCATTAGTCTTTTGTTATCTTTCTGAATAAATAACTTATAAATTTCATTTGTAATATAAACTGTTTTTTTTTAATATTTACTCATATTAAATGCATTAAAAGAACTTCTTTCATAAATTTGATTCCATTCCTGTTTGAGCTATGAATCTGGCATTTAGAAGAATTTTTGATTTATTTTCTACACTATTCATTGCTTTTTGTCTAGTTCCAATATACTGGGTGAAATCAAAACGGCTTTATATATTTTATATGGTGGCGACGCAATTTTTACTAACAATTGTTGTAATTTACATTGCAATATTAAACGTTGCAACAAGCAAATTACATTTATCTCAATCTCTCAGTGGTATCATCTATTTGGTGCTTTCACTCTTCGCAAATTTGCATTTCACCAGAAACATGTTCAAGTATCGAAAGTGTTTAGAACGACTTCTAAAGTCTTTTACTACTTTGCAACATTCTTTGAGATTATTTTTCATAATGGTGTATTGTTGGATTGTGTGTTTTTACAGAAGTTGGTATTTTTATGCATTTTTCACAAATCACGGATTAACTTTTATCACTGTAATGTTTGCAAATGTCAGCACTCAACGACTCGAATTTATTATGGTTATTAGTTGTTTGGTGGCATTTGAATTGAAAAACCAATTTGTAATTTTCAATAGAACATTAAAAAAAACAAAAATGTTCGTTCTCATTCGAAAATGTACAAACGGTTAACTGAAGCAGTAGCACACTATAATGAAATCTGGGGACTACCATTGATATATGGCATATTTTCTTCTATAGGGTTGTTTGTTTATCTTATTTCATTGATAATGTTTAATACGCGACTACAACATTTTAGTGAATTTCACCAACCCATTCTTCAGAGGATGACATATATTTTTCCAATTGGGGTAAGTAAAATTACATATTTCATTACATACCTAGTGCTCTAAAAGTGATTCAAAATATTTAATATATCATATGCAAGTTCAGTAATTGAATAAAAAGGCAACTATTCAAGGAGGTCATGATTATCCATTGTAATTCCACTGGCCCAGGCCATATTAGTTATAAAATTCAATTAGATTTACCTACTGTAATATACAATTAATAATATTGTTTTAGGTGTATATTACCGTTTTGGCATCATTGGGCGAGCAATTGTGTACAGAGACAAAGAAAACTATTGCAATTTGTTACAACAACGCTTTAGATATCAGTGACCTGTACGTTATAAACTTGTATAGACGGAAAAAGCAAAAAGAATATTTAGATTTTGCCAAGGAGGTATTCGAAAGAAATGTCAAGTTGAGGGCTGCCGGATATTTTTCGATCGATAATTCTTTAGTATTATTTTTCACTGTTACTGTTTGTACAAATCTGGTTGTCGTATGTCAAATGGTAACCAATAATAATACTCATAATTAGAGGCAATTTGAAAGACGATACAATTATAAGACGTATGGCATATCAAAAATTTCCCACTTCTTTTATGTTTAATAAATCAAAAATAAAAAACCAAACATAAAACCTTTCTAATAAATAAGGCTCTTTATTCGTTCCAGATTTTTCCTTCGGAAAATTCCAATTTCCTGTCTCTGTGTTATATGCTGACACAAAAAAACCTCGAACGAATGAAACTTTTAATTTCCCGTTTTTCTTAGCTTGCACGGAAAAATATTAAAACGAAAACAACTTTGTTAATTTAACACTAAAAATCCAAACTAGGATGACAGGTAAACGAATTACCTATTACATTTACAAATCCAGAAATATATTGCTCGTTAAAAGTTAGGAATTTTATTAATAATAATTACGAATTGAAAAGTTTATTAACAATTATATAGGAGCAACTAAAGTTGAATCCATTGTTTCTGACCCTTTGCCTGAATCCTTAGAGCTTTTCGAAGCATTCCTTTATTTTTTCAAATAAACATTGTAAAACAAACTACATTTGTCTATAAGTCATTTAAATATGGAAATAACTGACCAACTGCAATCAAATAAGTGCATACATTTGAAAATATAAAGTAAATCATGGAATAATCCACAATAAAAAATCCAGTAGCATTAATTTGGATTCTTCGTTGGTATACGTGATATGCCACAATTATAAATTCTTTCTGGATATCTTGAATGTTAAAAATTTTAGGAACTTTAAATGATAATTCGAAACACAAGTCCAAAGTTCGTTTTGCTTGTTTTGTTAATTGGTGGCCTATCATTGCTAGACAAAATCCTTGTAGCTGAAAAATTAACAATTTTTCATAAAATTACTAAAAGGAACATGCGAATTTAAAGAATATAAGTAGAGTGGGGTAAGTTTGTAACTAAGATAAATGCGTAAACGTGCCTTTTTTCCGTGATCTACACGATTAGGCTGGGCATATGTTTCGCTGTTTCGTACTAATATTACTTAAGATTTCTTTTTCAAGAATGATTACTATATTTCTTTATTTCTTTCAGTAAAGTAGGGAATGTGTGTTAATGCAGTTGCCCCTGCTACGCACTTGCTCCATTCCACTTTGAATCAAAATTACGACAAAACACTAAAATTTAATTTTTTAATTAACTCTATTATTTGAACTATTTTATTCCATATTGAGTAGTTATGCTAGTAATATGTAACTGTAAATATTGAGCTTTGACATAAAATGCGGCAAGTTGCTATGTGCTAGAACAGCAGTCGGCAACCTATGGCACGAATGTCACTGCAGTTCGGTTGCTTAAAAGGAAATCGTTCTCCCTGCGCATCCGAAAAAATATTAAGGAATTGCGACTAAAAATTGCCTGTCGATTGTTGGCCCACTTAACATGGTCAATAGTATGCCATTAGCCTTTTGGATTTTCTTCAAAAGTGACATATTTCCATTATCTGGTTGCCGACGGCTGAGCTAAAATAAATAAAAATAAGACAAGATCAAAAAATATATATTTCGTGTATGGTAGAAAGAAATAAAATGAATTATAGTGCAGAATACACTACAGTTGGTAAAATGAATCTGTATATTAAGGTAAACTAGTATTTCGAGCAGCAGAATTATTATAACGGAAAATGTGGAGAAATATTGGTTTTGTACACACGACATTATGAAGTGTACAAACAACGTTAAACACAATGGAATACGAAATTCATATAATTCGTTACCTTAGAGTTAGTAGGTATTGTATGTTCAAATGTAAAATAGAATATTAACTTACTACAGGAAGTGATCTAAATCCGAATTCAATAAAATCAATTGAATTCGAATCTTCGCTGCCAATTTTCCATAAAGTCAAAGCAACTAAAAGTAATCTTATAATATTCTGTGCGGTCAAAACTGCTATGGTCGATCCTAATATATAATTGATGTCATCAATACAATCCAAAGATCTGGAAATGTGTTTACATTTTCTGTGGCACGTCAATTCCTTATTAATTCCAACAAAAACGTGATGCGCTTTATTTAGAATTATACAGATAATGAATGTAACAATTTCAACTCGTACACGTAACAACTGATAAAATATGTTCCATAATATAAAGGCCAAACTATTTTCTCCCTTATACTTAGCAATGTGATGGATTAGTTTGAAAATATTGAGTAAAACATTGATAAAAATCCAAAATTCAATAGTACGATTTGGTTTGTGGAAATGTGTTTTTGATAGATTTCGTAAATGTGAAATTAATTTTTTCAATTGCTGACCCTTAGTTAGTAGATGTATATTGAGCCAAATGTTTGAAATTGAAATGATGGTAAATCTCAATTCTTTAAGTATTGTAATGCGAGAATCTGTACTCAAGTGTTGTGTAGCCTGACAAATAGATAAAACATTCAAAGTAAATGTTAATATCGTATATAGTATAAGAAATATATTATAAATTCTACTTAATTTTAATGAAGAAATAAACACTGCGGGATATATGAAAAATATGGCTCCTAAACACTTTACAACAATCATATATGCTGTCATATTTGGACTGATATTTGAATTGCAGTCATTGACCATATTAGTTTCTTTTTTAATATTATTCAATGATTATCTATATTCATTGATATAATCAATCCATGACAACCTATGACATATCGTTTATGATTATTATTTTTTAATTATGATTAAATGACCTGTACAACCGATTGGAGGAAAAATAAATAAATGTGTTTAACCGACGATTTACCGAAAATCGAATATTTGTATTGCAGTTGGATTTACTCGGGTAAACCCCAGAATTGATTTTACCAGAATTAAATTTAATCCTGACGTGTTTTGGGGTTTGATCAACTAGATGGAGAATTTTATCGTTTTGCATGAAACTGATATACATATATAATGTGGTGGGAATTTTATTCATACACATTTTAATGTGGCATAGCTGTGTGTTAACAAAAAATTAATGTTATACCTACATGTTTTTCTTCAATTTATAATCTACTAAGTTTGCAAGAATTTAAATTTTATGTAACAGCGGAATAATCTCTAATTTTCTACAATAAATCTTCACTCTTTCTTAGTCTTTATAAGTTCTTTCTTGGAAATAGATTTGTTCCAGAGATTTTTATGCCGCCTGCTGTGCGGTGTGAATGCAGTTTATACCCTTACGTTGCTCGATGATGCAAAATGTTCAGCGTCTCTCTTTTTGAAACATTTCCGGAATGGAATGTTTGGGTTATTAGCGACATCCCGCATTGTGTTTTATAGGTTTGTATAGGATTATAGAGGACCCTTAATTAAACATTAAATAAATCGGACCTTTTTTCCATTTTGTGTGTAGTTGTGGTCTTGTGGTCATCAATTATGGTGAAGCACAAATAAGGAGACAGAGACGTTTATGAACCATTCTTGAAAGAAAAAAAAAGGCTTTTACGGTTTTTTTTTAAATAAAATTCCTTTAAATTGCTTTTGTTTCAGTAATTTAATGTCATTCACCAACATACAGCTTAAATATTTGAAGTTGCTAAGGTAATTAATTTGAATTCCTTAACAAAAACAGATATTTTAACAATTCTTCATCCAAATCCTCGACCTTTTATTAAAAACTTTCCTAGACAGTTTCGAAAGTGATTCGTATGCCTGAAGAAAATCTTATTTCCTCCGGGTCACTTACCTTTCAGTTAAATTAAGTCTGAATACCCCATAAGTTAAAAATTTTTCGATAAATAAATTCGTCGCAGATAAAGTTTGAATTGAATTTCTTTCACTTCACTACTTTAAAAAAATCAACGATTGAAACATAATAAGATATTAAAAAACAAAAGGAGAATAAAGTATGACGAACAATTCTTTTTTTTTAACCAATGCCTCTTTTTCAGGCATGAACTTTGATCCATAATAGCCGAACAAACAAATATCCCCCCTTAGATCGATCGTTTCAAATAATCCAGCATTTGACTATCAATCAAATTCCCCATTTTTCTCCCCAAAAAAGGAAAATTCTCCACGTCCCGGGTAGTTTGTCAAAAGCATGAATAGATAAACGAAAACTTCTTACCTTTTCATCAGCTCAATGGTGATACTGACAGCTGGATGCGACATAACATTCGCTTGGTATACGAACACAGACATGTGGATTTATTTAGATTGACTAATGGAACTCCCACGGTGGAACGACTGGCAAAAGACTTTAACACTGAAAACACAGAAAAAAACGTAACTGAAACCGCGATAGGTACTCGGAATTGCTTTTCATTCGTTCGTTCCTACCGCTGACAAGTTGTGCAATCCTTTTGGGGCAAAAATTGGACTGGCATTTAATAGAGCGCAGCTGCTCGTTTTTCAGAACATTCATTTGCACAATGAGCTATTAGAGCAAAGGGAAAAAGAAAAAGGATTTAAATTAATTTTGTACATGAAAAATTCCATATAATGATGGAAATAAATAAAAACATGCTTTTTATGCGGAAATTAAAACTACGGTTTTTTAAGTTGTCAAAAAAGCAAATAACCTTGAATTTCATTATTAACGATAATCATTGACTGATTTTTTAAAGAATATCAAGCACATTCGATAGTACACACAAAAGTAGTGCATTCCATTTGAAAAATCGAAATTTCATCTAATATACAAATAAACATTTACTCACTCATTGACTGAATTTATTAGTAAACGTGTATGTGTAAATTGCCCTGGAAATCAATGTTATTTTTGCAATTAGTATGTAGATTTTCAATGAATTTTCGTTGTGGTCTTTTCGCATTTTACCCATTGATTTAACGGTCAATTTAACGATTTGGGGTACTTCTTTCTTTATAAATAAGTAGCTATAAAAGTCAAATAAAGCTTTAACAAAACTACCGAACAAATTAGTGGAATTCTAACTATAAATTTTAAACTTAAAATAAGAGCTGTCGAGGTTACCAAATGAGATACATTGAATTTCAATACCTACATACAAGGCAATTTTTAAATTGGAATTGTCGTTTTAGCAAAGTATATTATATCAAGTAACATTTTCTTGATATTTCAAAACAACTGAATTACTGTATAGATGTATGAAAGTAATAAGAAAGAAACTTTTTATTTATTGTTCCATTTCGATCTGCCTACAAAAGATGTTCAAAATTATCGCTATAGGTATCGCTCGCATAAATTGTTGCTTGCTTTACCCACGATTCTGTTCATGCTGTTTTCCTAGAATTATTTCCCCGAGATTTTCTATCCATTCGCTGTATTGTGTTAATTACAATCATAAATACCAAAGTTTTCATATAACCCTACAAGTAGAAATCACATGGGTTTAAGTTGGGCGATCTTGCATGCCATCTTACTAGTCCACTGTGATCTATCCGACTTGTTGGGAAATTGATAATTTAAATAGTTTTTGTACTGCGCGTATTGATAGTTCCATTGTTTTTCAAATTTTGAAAAAATGTTACTTGAAAACTGTGTTCGGATTTTTAAGTTGCTGTGTTAAAAAAAACCTCAACTTAAAAACAACTCTATGTGAGTATACAGTTCATTGTTTGCAGAATTGACGTGAGCGATAGGATTGACCTGATTCTTGACCCCACGAGTTTGTGACCCATTCGGTTTACGGCGAACTTGGTTTACGATTGATTCTGTTCACGAACGATTCGGTTGACGACCAACTCGGATTACGATCGATTCGCTGTACGATTAAATTGTGTCTAATTTAACGTGTAACACCAGTATTTGGGTGATTTATTCTTTTGTAAATTCAGACTCAGAAAATCTGTCTAATTTTAGTACGCTGTTAATAGTATTCACGTTGGTAAGCAATAAGCTAATAATAATGTACACTAAACAAAATTAAACAACTAGTTAATGTTTCGTTTTATACGCTTAATCGCTTGTCCGTGAATCGTTTGTAAACCGAACTGGTCGTTAACCGAATCGATCGTAAACAAAGTCGGTCGGAAACCGAATCGATTGTAAGTTTTGCAATTCAGCAAACCTTGTGTAATAAAAGTAAAAATAATTTTATTGTTTTTCAAAAGTAAAGACAATGTGAAAAAGAAGTTATCAATGTTTTTACTAGATTGACTTCATGTGTTTTACAGTGCTCAAACTTCACGTGTTTTGTAGTGCAATTTAGAATTCATATTAATGGTTTCTACGACTCGTACTTAGCTGAATAAATATTTTTATCACTAAACCCAATACTTAATATTACATTAAAAAGCCATTTGGTCCCTAATATCATCATTTTCGTAAAAAAAATTTAACTGTATTTTTAGGGAATTAAAAACGTTTTATAATTACCCCATTTAATGTATGTTTCGACTCGAGCAAAAAGATGTTATCACACATTAGGGGGAACTCAATACTCGAACTACAAATTCCTTTTAATGGAGTATGACTAATTCTACGATTTCCAGTTAGAAGATTTCCAAGCCCAAGGGAGGTGTTCGCTTCGTGCTATAATACAAGAAAAATTCAGAAATAGCCAACCACTGCAATCTTACGTAACTTCCGAGAGTTATGGGTAATTTTAGTTAGAAAGGTTTATGACAAATATTTAGTTGGTAGTAAATTTAATAAAATTTATGTCAACATTTTTACACATAAGTCTATTAATCAAATATTAGAAGACTAACCGACAAACTGACAAAGTAGAATAAAATAATTACATGAATTTATTAAAACAAAAATGATCATTGAATGATCAATAGTAAGTGCACTGCCAGCACTAAATCCGATCAGTCTTTGGTACGTTTCATGGGCGATCAAATGGAATTCTTCAATTATATGTTCCTGCTCATTTAATATTAATATGTTTTCTAGGTTTTTTGGTCCATCATAGCATATGTTAATAGTTTTTCTCGCTTCATTGGACAACTTTTCGCCAACATCAGCCAAGTCAATTATGTGAAACTAAAATAGAGAAGTAAAATATATCAATTCATAAAAATATACATAATTGTGTTAAATGGCAGTTCCTGTGATAAAAATCGTCTTTAGTGCAATTTTTCTAATATCTGGAGTCTTTTAATAGAACTTTTAAAGGATATATTCAAGGAAAATTTAGCTGGCTTACACATACAAAAATTAATACTTACTACATATAAAAGAATCCAAAAAACGGTTTGAACTAAATAGTCACTTTGATTAAAATTATAAATTAGTTCTTTAAATAAAGCAACAGTAGCAGTAATGGTTAAAATGCAATATAGTGCCAAATAATATCCAAAAAATATCCTGTATTTTCTTAGAATAATTTAATACAAATGTGTAGAACAATTTGTGCTTCTGTAAAGTCCTCAAGGTGATTGGTCCTTTTAAATATCGATTAAATTTCTTTTGCTTCTTTATTAAATTTTTACTTAAGAAGCAAATATATTTAACTGTTATATTGGCTCGTAGATGCATAAATTCACATATTAATAACGAGCTATCTTTTGTATCATCGATCTTTCCCAGGAAACTGCTCAAGAACGAGTCAATTATACATAATGAAAAATAAAATATTGATGACAAGGTAAAATTCATTTCAAAGTTACCACTCAATGCTTCTTTCGCACCTTCTATTTCAAAACTTTTTCTCATAAGTATATAGGTGAAGTGTATGTTTACTCCTAATAAGGAATTTAAACATATTAAATCTACTATTCCAGCAGCAAAATTCAGTCTTGGCCTATGGTATGACACGTATGAAAAGGATCCGATTACCCAGCATTGCATTATATTTATTAAAACGAGATAAACGATGTAAAGCCACCTATATAAGGAATATTGTGAATTAATGGAACTAATTCCAAGTGAAAATAGAATAAATGTGCTTATAGTGTGGAGAACTTTCTTACACATACCCATAGCAAACAAGTAACATTTATGTAATAGGAATTACTAAAATAGTTAAACTCTAGGTACCTACTTAGGAATACCATTAATTTTATTATTTTTCCATTAAACAGATTAAAAACATAAATAATTGTAATAAAAATATTAATTATCCATATTGGTTCTAAGTATTTTCCTTCATTTTAGAAATTTCATTTTTCGGAGGGACTCTTTTTATAAAAACGAATAACTGTATTTAATTTTGTTAAAGCCAAGGCTAAAAAACGAGGGCTTGGTCAAAGCGCTGACGCCAACAGCCATAAATCAGCCTATACTCAACAATATACATACATTCATGGGTTTAGGTCTTTTCCACCCTTGAAACCGCATTCAAATTCGACAACTATTGTGTGGAAAAATCTCACGAGCAATAACTGGAAGCCTCACAATGGGAGCTCGTATTATGTTTAAATTAGAAAAAGGTGAAAAGTAAACCTGGAAAACGCATTTTCGTTTGCGAGGTGCATCAATAACCTCACATCGTCGGGCAATTTAAATCTTGAGGATAGAGTCATGTTTTTTTTTTTTATAGGGAACTTTTTAAGAAAACTTTCAGGGAACGTCAGTTTTTCTTACTTTTTCTTATTTAATTCCCCCGTTTTTTAGCATTATTATTACCATTATATACGAATATTTTACATATACATTGGAGAAAATTTTTTTCAAATTTCGATCAAACAAAAACAAAAAAAAATTATATTCGTTGTCAAAATGTCTCTGTGATAAAAGATCAGAAGAATTTTTTTTCCTCTTTGAGAAGATCTCTTTGTAAATTTGGGGTTTGTATTGTCGAAGCTTAACCTAAATCACCCCGAAAAACATAATTTTCATGTTTAAACCACATTTGCACATGACGTATGTATAAAAAGAAAATTATATGTGGCTTGATTCTCTTTTGAATAAAATTTTACCTGGGGCCAAACAGAAATTAAAAAATATATAATACGCTGCTTTGGTTTTTTTTCTATATACAATATATATATGTATAGGCATTGCTCTTTCTGGTTGTTGAGTCGAAGGTCTGGCTGGTAATTTGATCATTCGATATTGACCCAGGGGCCGCTTAATGACCGCTGAAACCGCTTCTAATCTGGTTAGCTTGCAGTAATAATTACTGGGCGCTAAATTGTTATTGCCACCAAGCACGTACTCTATTGTCTCGCAATGATTACTATTTTTCATAAAGGAATAAAGGCTAAGAATTGGTTATTTTTATATTTCGCATTTAAAAAAAAAACTCACAATCGGATTTACAGACCAAAATGGAAAAACTGAATTTGTACCGTTTTGAGGTATTTGTCATGGAAGAATATTTTGTTTCTGTTCGTTTTAAATGTGAAAAATTGCAATGTAACAGAGTAACTGGTTACAACGTCGAATAGTTTCAATTTTTTTGTTAGCAAAGAATCTGTGTGGTTTTATTTTTCTGTCTCAACCACCGTTAAATATTTCCACTTTGAAATCCTGAACTCGGCTCTCCAGACTCAGATAAACACATTTACAAAGCACCCCGACCATAAACTCGCAACTGTCGGTATAATCTGCTTATAGTAGCCTCGGTCTTATCGAACCGTCCTCGTCTCTTGTGTACACTTATTTATGCATGATTCTCTATCTCTCTTACACATTGGCAAGTTACCATTTTCCTCTTTAAACTTTAACGCTTTCAAAGTTACGAAAGGTTTTTTAAATCAATCCCTCCAACTAAAAGAGAATATGTCAAAGAGTAACTGGATAACTAATAACAAGTAAAGCCCCTCTTGTCTTTCAACGACATTTTCCCGATTTCATCCTCTACTGTCTACGAACGACATTCGTGGCATAAGCAATGAGCCTTGGGATTATTCGCACTTGATTAAGGGTCTTTCTTAGTTCTGTGTCGACAGGAATGATGATTACTGAGGGTAGTCGAATGGAAAAAAGAAATTTTACGATATTGTTTTTTCTTGTTGAAGATATCGAATAAAAATTTCTTGGAAGAAGTGTTAATTTTATTCGAAAACAGGAAATTTAATTCGAGAATTTGGTTTATTCATGAGGAAATGCCAGATAGATGCAATGGAAAAGGTCAATTTCCCCTGTTCGGATTTTATTAGGTTCCGGTTTCCTGGACACGCAATATTTACGAGTACGTTAACATTTGCAAAAAGCTTTTGTAATTAACGTTCTAATAATAATTGAAAAAATGGATTGTTTATTGAGAAAATAAGTGCATATTACGACTTGATAAAAGTTCTCGTAAAAGTGGTTGTTAATTGAATACAAATAAGGAAAATTGGTAGCATTGTACAGTTAATTAAATGCTCTTTAAAATACCAACTACTCCTTAACATTTGAGATTTTAAAAGAATGTCACTCGCACGGGCTTGATGAAGTTACAAAAATATAAATTTTTTGTCTTTTCATAAAAAATCTATTTTAAAATAGTACATTTGACAAGAAAGCCTTCAAAATATTTCTTTAAAAAATTGTCTTCATTTTTAATATCTCATTTTAACTTGTAACAAATATGACGCGTTTCAACCAAACAGTTTATTAAATGATAAAATTTTCACTTCACTAACAAATGTTGTAACAATGTCATTCAGCCTTTTTAGAGATTTATTTTTGTACGAAAAAACATTTAATATATTTAAACATCTAATAATTAATAAATAATAATAATTAATATTCAGAATAATGATATATAGAAAAAATAATAATTTCAACATTTTTAGAAATTAAATACTGAGAAAATTTATTTTTTAAAGTCCTTTGTTTCGTCTGGTTGAATACGATTCTAAATTATATGGCTTTCTTTTCTCGTCAAGTTAATCATGTCCAAATTATCTTAATTATTTTTATTGCTTTTGTTGGAGAAATGGCAGATCGTTAACCACATTTTTCTTACACTACAGCAAAAAAGAATTTTATAATACAATTTTTCATGTTAAAACTCAATTAGAGCTAATTAGTTTGAAGAAAAACTATTTTCCGGAACAATTATTGCCCCTAAAACTTAAATAATTTGAAATTTTTGCCTAAGGGAAAAGTTAAAAGCAATTTATCTTAGCGACACTCAGACGTATAATTTTTTTAATTACTTTTTATCGTTTTTAATTCCTTCGGATAAAGCTTGTATTAATGAGGTGTTACTCTTGAGCAAACAGAAAGTTTCGTGATTAATCGCCTTTTTCATGCTGCTTTTTTCTCCTTAAAACGATTCCTCTTACGAAAAAATTTAAGAGTTTTAATCGCGCTTAAGCTCCAAATACTAAAAGTGACAATTAAGCCGTAATAATAAAACACTGCGGAAAGACAAACAAAGCTTAAAAGCTGAAAAAAATAAAAATAAAAATAAAAACAGAAAAAATGAATTACATATTATTAAAGAAATTCTAGTACGAAGGGATTTAATTAACTTATAGTTCCTGTTTGAGTGTTACGCACCAGAAAATAATTCTATGAAATGGAGCAGAGTAAAAGTTAAAGACTGCGATATATTTAGGGGGCTCTCCACTTCGACTTGCCATAAATCGCTCGCCTCCGGAATTCCGTGCTAAAAGTTTCCGGTTAAGGGCGATATTTATTTATTTGGCTTCGGGGGAAGCAAAAGACCAATCAAATAAATTTTCGCAATTTACGTTCGCGTTTGACTTTCTTATTGAATTTTACCTAGATATTTCTTCAAAAGATAAATTCTGACAATAAAAATTTACCAGTTTAAACACTTATTTACATATTTACTGTGAAAATATAAAATTTCCGCAGATTAAGTAGTTTTCAAACATAAATACACTATCCTCGGTCTCACAATAACAGACAAAACGCAGCCCCATCTCCACTCACTTTCTCAATACGCTCTGAATTAAGCCTCTTACGATAGTCCAGGGGCATGCGGTCTCACTGTTCAATTAAGGCAACTTCTAACTAATGTATGTTAACAATTGGGCCTCATCTTGGCTGAAATGTCTAGCCAAGGTGGCTTCAGACATGCTCAGTCAGATTGAGTTGCGTGCTGGCAACTTCAAAACATTAACACAGATCTCCTGGAAGTAGGAGAAAATGATCTATTATGAGTTACTTGCCTAATATGAAATAACTCTCCTTTTTGACTGTATAGAGGTGAAATGTATGGTGATAATTTGCTGATAACCAATTTATTATTCAGAAAAGTATTAATGTAATTTTAAAAAAACTATCGCATATTAAAACACGTTCCTTTATGTTCATTTTCATCAAATTCGGGTTCTAAAGAGGCCTCCTCATTTTGCCATCTTCCTTTTTAGGGTTGCAGTTCTATATAGACCCTTTCTTGTTTAGGTTCTTTTAATCCAAAATCTGATCTCTTTGTAATTCTCAAATACATATATTGTTCCATTAAATAATCTTGAAAATACATAAATATTTGATGAAAAAAACACCGAACTTTTTCTCTTTCAGCTGAATTGATACTTTCGCTAATTGAAACGAAAAATATTCCTTTTTTGCGATTTTCCAGGCAGAGAAACAAAAACCATAGATTTCCAAATATATGGATCCAAAACCATTCGGGCCGAAACCTTTTATAAACATCTGGAATAATAATCCGTTTGTTTTCCGCATGGACTGGAAAAAAAGGCAGCCTGTTTGCCTATTACTAGCATCCAATATTGAATGGTGAGGCAAGCATTTGATGTGGCCTAATTAACAGATAAATTGTTGAACAAATGTTTATATCTGAGGAAACCGAAAAACTTGGATGAGAACTGTTTTAGAGATTTTTTCGTTTTAATGTACTTTTTAAAAACAACAAAACCTATATCGAGAGTTTAAATTTGAATACCTATGCAGAGTGGGTTGAAAGTATATAAAGTATAGAGTGGGTTGAAACTTTTCTGATCCTACCTACCATAACTGTCGCAAAAGAACATAAAAGAGACTTTAAGTGTTTATATTCGCACTTTCTCTTACAGTGCTTTCTAAATGGGTGTTCAGCAATCATTATTCGCAATGATTCTATCCTTTTGCCACTCTAATCATTATACATGATATCTATGGACTTTTCTTTTGAAGAGCTTTGAAACAGATCAATTAACGAAACTAATTGAGAGAATTACAGATTTAGTGTATATTTAGTGGCATTGGTCTTTTGTTACACATTTGTTTTTTTTTCCATTTTCAAATCGTAAAATATAAAATTTAAATCCGTTGTGCATATATTACTTATTTTTAGTTCACATTTCAATAAACATCGGAAAGTATATATAAATATTGGAAAAAATATAAAAAAAGTATTTAAAAAAATTAATTCATCATTGCTCCTTATATTTTATTTTTGTTAAAACTGTCCAAAATGATGGATTATTTCTGTCTTTTTAATAGAAAGGCCACTTAAAACGATTCCGTCAGTTATAAGCAACTTCAAGTTTTTGAAATTAAAAAATAGTGCCTATTTATTCCATGCCCGAGACACTGATGAAGCCGTTTAGTAAAAAGAAACGAAACATCACATTATTAAAATGCAACCTTACCGTTGTCATTTTGGAACTGGGCCAACGTTTAAAGGAAGGCATAGAGAAATAATATATTCATTCTTCCATCATTTTATTGCAGAACCATTTATCAAAAATATACGGTAGCTTTCATTTTCAGCGGGATTCTCTTGTTGAATATAAATATTCAATGTTTCCGGTTCGACTCGAAATAAATTCCTGAAGGAAATTAAGCCGTATGCTCTCAAACACTAGGTATATTTATTAATGTCGTAAGTGCTCTCTGTGTTAAACAACTTTCGGAATACATCTGGAATTCTTTGTTCCTTGGATTTTACGTCTGTGACCTCTTTCATTTCTTCATCTTCATCTTCTGGAATTTTCTCCAATAGAGTCATATTGCCTGTTTCCAAAATTGATCGAATATGACGTTTATCGAAGAAATTTTCAAGCCTTTCATAAAAATTTACAAACATAAAATAATATAGTATAGTTTAGAATATTTTATCAACCTTGTGTGTATTTCAGCTAGTTTCCTGGCACTGCACATTGGCGTATCAAAGGGGACAACCTGTTTAAATTTCTTATAATCAACCACATACACTCCTCGAGAATCATCATAATCTACACAAGAAGTGAATCGATGACCCCACATTATATCTGAATTTGTGTATGATGTACGATTTTGTGACACTTGACCTGTAATCGTTGAACTTCCTTCAGCGACTGCCACTATTTCGTATCTAACAAATAGAAAAAGTTAGCTTTTACAAATATCCTTTGAGATGTTACGTTACCTGGCATGTAAAAATTCTAGAGGTCGAAATTTCCATAACGGACTTTCCTCATCGATTACGTGTTCAATTTCCAAAGGAAAAATTAATAGTCCATGCGGTTCTATGGACATTTCGACCATTTCAAAGTCTTCGTCTAAATTATTTTGTTCTTTATCGATGTAATATAATGATATATTAGTGCCGCACCAGATTTTCCTCGAGAAGTCGTGAATGCGGAAAATGAAACACAGTTTTCCATTTCTCAAACAAACCTAGAAAATACGTATTTTTCATAGGAAAGTCGGTTGAAGATAAGTTGGATTATCAATTGGAAATATTAATAAAACAAGAGTTGCGGGAATAATTAGGTAAATTATAAATGCTCTTTACTTTTTTTTGGACTAATCCAGATTTTTGTGCATTCATAATTTTTTTCCAGCCCGTTTGTTCCTTACTTACCACAGCTTTCTTGCTAAAAATTGATGATGATTTCGTAAAAGGTTTGGACGTTTTCACATAAACCGCACTGACCAATGCCCCTTGAACACATGTGTTGAAAATTGCTTGAAGCATCAATAGAACCCAACCACCAACACAGTGTTCTGTTGGATACCGATAACCATACCCAACAGTTGTCATTGTTTCGATACTTAATAAGAAATAGCCGGCAAATGTTCTGGCATTCACAATACAAGCCTTATCTGTATTGTTTAATGTCCCAGAGGCTTGGTATTCTTGATCGAAATCCCCACTGATTTTTGCCAGAAACATCCAAAGCCAACTGAAGAGGACGAAACAGGCAAAGTTCACTAAACAGAGAGTGGTTAAAATCCATCGCCACTGTAATGTGAGAAGCGTATTGCCGAAGTCCCGGATATAATAGAGGCTTTTGTTCGGGAGCTTCTTCAGGAAAGTGTTTAAACGGCCCGATTTTCGCACCACCCGTGATAGATTGAAGTAGGCTACGAAACTTGCCCTAGATTGTCTGAAAATGTATCAAAACAAACTCGTTTACGTAAGCGTTTCGAGGTTATACATTTTTCTTGTTACTTTTTTATTTCAAAGGAAAATGCAGAATTTGTGTTTTCTATGTTTATTTTCAAGAATAACTATACCTATGTAAATAAATGTAGGTAAGTAAGAATCTTTATTTTTCTATTTTTTTAAACAGTATGCACAATATTAAATTGATCTTAAAGGTAAATAACAAAAGTACAAAATATTGCGACATTTCAAAGGTATTTTCTGTAATTTTCAACTTTCTTTATTTTTCATTTTTACTTTGTAGACTTTTTATGATGATTCCGATTTTAGTTAGCCATTGATCAATTGGTATTGAACAGGTCCAGATATTTTCAAACGTTATATTTAACTTTTATTGTACTTTTATTAACTTTTTATAATAGGGCAACCACGAGATATCGACGATTTCTTAAATGGCATTTTTTTTTTCATTCTTAGGAGAACCGACATTCTCCGTCTTTAATGATCTCCTTTTTGTAAATGAGCTGCTGTATTAATTAAGATGATGGTGATCATGAATATTTTAATTTATTAAGATTGAAAAGTTCTCATTCGTATGAAGTCCATTTCTCTATAGTCCGTATTTCGAAAGTTTATCTTTAAGAGACCTGTACATTACGTTTTAATGCATTTGGTTGGTATACTAAATTTAAATAATATTTTGACCAAAATTTGTCAGAAGACCAACACAACCATAGCAGTTATCAATAAAAATCGTAAAGTTATATAAGATATTCCACAAATATGGCTGATTTATCCATATATTAAATAGTACAATTAAGAAAATTTTAAAAACTAGCACATCACACAAGTATTAATCTTGACATCTCCATTTATTAATGATATTTTGAAGATGGTGCCCGTAGCGATTTAACCGGTAGTGAGTGGACTAATTTTAAAACCAGGTATCTAATTTATTTTTAATTAAAAAAAAATAAACAAAAAAAAACATTTACTTTAAATAAAATATTCTTAGGTTAATTCTAAATTGATTTCTTTAATTAATTTAATTGATTACGGACCCCTATACCTATTTTTCAGACGTTTTACGTAGCTAATTTAGTAATCTAATATTGTCACTGATGAATATTCATGGATATTATGTTAATAGTTCAAATTTAAATTTGCTCTTTATTCATAAGAATAATAATTCACTAAAATACAACAAATTTTACATTCAGCTATAAAAACTATAACTTACATTCATTTAAAATTTGTAGGAAAAAAATCTGAAGAGATTAATAACATTTTTTCACTTTTGTCATTCATTATCCATTGCAAAAATTATCCTATTATTAGTCCGGCCACCATTCACCGAGTCACTCAACATGAAGTGCAAATGAGAATCTAATGGTGTTAGAAGAAAATGGCAGTCACATTAATTCCACATTTAACATTTAAATTAGTTTAGTTTTATTTTCATTTTCATTTATTTCTATTTTATAAAGTAAGTGATATTAATTACTTTCAAAATTTGCTGAATTCTTTATGATTAAAGAAGAGATTGATGTCACAACTATTCATAAGTTAACATATAACGCATAAATAATCATTAACGACATTATTATCTACACATTTTTGACAAAAATCCGTAATGTTTATAAAGCGAATTCAGAGATATAATTTGAAAAATTAAAAATTGTCAGTTCCGGAAAAGGCGTGAAAGATAAGTATACGATCCCTAAGAGAAATCAATTCACAATTCCAATAAGAATAAAAATCCATAAAACTATACAAGACGTTTCAATTAAATTAAATGAATATTTTATTTTTGGGTACGTGGCATAATATTTATTAAAATTAGTCAAGTCATCTCAATCTTCCATTTCTGATTAACATCTCAGCAATATTTTATAAGTTTGGCTTTGAAAACAAATTGAGAATTTCATGGTTAAAGAAGTTGCGTTTAAACAAGAATTTAAAGAAAATCCAAATTTTTAAAACTGTTAGGTTTAGGCATAGAGAAAGCCGATAAATGTTTATTCAACTTAATATGTAGAATCCAAAAATGCAAAAATATGTATATATATACCTATAATGTCCACTATAAAACCTACCAAACTTCAGGAGATCATTACACAACTAATTTGCAAGAAAAATTCTTTAAAATTTTTTTAAAAGTTTATATTTATTCTGTTGTTGTTCCTTCTTCAGCAAAAACTGTTGTATTTAATAGGCTTTTAAACGTCGTATCAACTTTTAAGTTGGCCATTTTTTGTAATAATACCGAGGTAGTATCATAGAAAAAAATAAGAAAATTGTAAAAGATGAAAATTCATAAATTTTTTGTTAATTGATTTTATAAATTCACCACTTGTTACAGTGATATTATTAATAATAATAGTAAAACTAAAAGATTTTAAACGAACATGAATTAAACTCTAATTATAAGAAATAAAATTAGATAAGAAATTTTTATAAAACAGATTTGAAAACTATGATAAATATTTAAAATGTTATTTTTTCAATACATTTGACATTTCTATTTATTACTTTTGCCCATAATATTGTTTCAAAAAAGTAGTTATAGCTAGAAATTGGTAGGTCCCTTAAAAGCTTATTAAAAGCAACAGATTCTTCGAAAAAAGAAAATAATCCTACTAAGGAATTTCTGGTGACACGACTAATTCTGCGAATTTTATAATTGTAACATTTATCTATTTATAACAACTGTTTTAAAACCTTTTTGTAAAACTGATGCACACTTACCTCGTAGAAAATTTATTGCTCTTTCAGAATACATTGTCAAATTAAATTTGTCTGTAAGAATAACAGAAGTGCTTTTGGTTTTATAGAAAAGAAGTACAAAATGTAGTAAAATTTAAAAAGTTTAAGTAAAAAAATAATTACGAATTTTCCAAATTAATTTGTAAGATTTTTTTGTTGCATATTACTTGTGTAGTGGCCTGAAGTTTTACAGGTTTTGCAACAGACATTCTGTATAAACTGTTACATTAATAATAATATTAATAATAATGATAATAATATTTATTATTATAATTATAATAATAAATAAATTGAAATGTATTTGCGGAAAAATCACTAGGGACGTGATTTTAAAAGTATTGTTAATGGATAGGACTTGTCAAGATTAATGTGTATATCAATTTTCGAAATTTCTGTAATTATGTTTTTTAACATACGGATTATCTTTTACAGGCGTATACAGTGGATTAATATAACAAAAGCTGGAATAGACAAAAATTTTTGAATGACATTTGGGGACGAGTTCTGCTTGTTGTAAAATTACTGTATACAAAAAATGAATTGATCCCGTATTATACAGGGTGTTTTATAAACAAATGTTTAAAAAACATCACCAATAAAATGTTTTCATTTTTAAAGATACTAAAAAATTCGACTAAATACAGTTGTTTAGAATCAATATCTCAACCCATATACCAAATTTCAAAATACTTGGCCAACTAAGATTTTTCAATTTAAAAAAATTTGTTTTCATGTTTAAGTTTGGAAAAAACAATGTCCTTCTTTTCTCATTAAATTTCAATATTTCTCATTGATTTTAAGATGTTATGGGTTTTTTGAGAAAAAATAGGCGAATTTTTAGAATCAATTTCTCCAAAAATTGTGATCGGTTCATTAATTTAAAGAAATAAATAAATTATGTTTGGATCAGAAAAAATTTCATCCTACCGTTTTCGTCTCTGTTTCCTTAAAACTAATAAGGGTTGCAACGATTTAACAGTATCAGTCGGATCCCCGACATCATCTTCACTATCTGAAAACTCGTCAAAGTCAACCTCGACATACTGATCACAATGCGGATCATATTGCAACATTTCGATCGACACTAACACTGAAAATATTTTATCTCGTCGAAATTTACTAAGTATTTGTTTAAATTATGACTGATTGGCGCTCCCGCCATGTGCTATTGACAACACATATCTATGCACCTATATTGTTAGTGCTAGACGTTTTGCTGAAATCGTGATCAGCGAAATTATCTTGCTTGTTTAATGTATACCTGTATTGATTCAAGAATTCTCGTAGTTAATTAGTAAACACTTGGAAGATTAGATAGGGTTCTGTAGATTTTTCAGATAAAACAGTTATTTATTAATATATACCTACTTATTTAATGAATTGAATACCAATTCACCTTATTTTATCTAAAGTAATAAAAACTCAACAGCTGTCTCAGTTGTTTATTGTTTGTATAATGTTGTTTTAAATTTTAATTTTTGAATTCAGTTCAAGGAAATATTTTCTACAGTATGCTCCAAGAGTTCTTGGATAATAACTATGTTGCAGTGACTTATTCTAAAATAGGTGAGTTTGAAGCCAAGGTATACTATACTTAAAAATTCAGAAAAACATAAGGGTTTACAATTTTTGCAAAAGTAACTGGAAACTATGGAGCTTAGAACTTCCAGGATAAAGTAATAAATATATTTTGACACGAAAGCGTTATCGATCAAAAAGATATACCTACACAGAAATACAAATGGGAAAACCGAAAACTTGTTTCTAAAAATTAATGAAAATTCTTAGTGTTTCATCCAGAACGGAACATTTTTGACAGTTTGTTAAATAAAATTTTCCTGCTGTTCTACTTATTTGTTTCATTTATTTTTCTTTTTGTAAATAGGTGCAACTTTATAATTTTTCTTTTCATTAATAGTATTGGTCAAATGTGAGAACAGAGTCCCATTTAAATCTTTCCTTTTGAGAAAATACTTTTGGGAATAAGAAGTTTTTTTTTCGACTCGTATCAGCCAAAACTCAATTTGAAAGCCGCTTGCCTAACCGCTTTTAGATCGGTTCATAAATATGCAAATCTGGCGTGAAACTCGGCTTGTGTCTTGTCTCTGTTTCCTTTGAGAATTTGTCTCAGGAAGGACTTAATTTTTTCCTTTTCAAAAAAAGGAATAGTCAAGACGTATTTAAGAAATGTTATTATTACTTTTTGACCTAGAAAAACAACTGTTTGTATTCGTGAAAACCAATATTAATGAGGTGATCACTGCTAAACAAGCGATCCATTTAGTAATTATAAATTCTAATGAATAATTATCATGGCTGAGCGTTAAATGCGTTATTTTATGCAGAATTGTGTTTATTGAAAACCCCCTAGTGTTTTAATAATAAATTGTTAGAAATTCCATAACCACTAAAATGAAATATTAACGCGATAATATTTCTGATTGTTTTACGGAAAATAATTCAATAGAAATAAAATATTTTATTATTTGAAGAAGTTTTTCGGTTTCAGATATGTACCATTAAAGAATGAATTACCTCTAGCTGGAACATCAATTAATCAATGTGGTGTTCTAGCTGTCGGTAAGACCTAATGCTGCACCATCTAAATCTCTCATCGACAGCCGGTTAATTAATAAGTTCTCCTGTGGTGTTAACTGATGGAGTCTCTTCTCTAACCGCGCAACTAAACTTGTCTCAAGTAGAATTGGATTACTACCAGTCAACATTAGCTGGAAACTTGTTCTTGAATATAGGGTTGGAAATTTTCAATTCACCTTTAAGTAGCATGTACTTTCGAAAAATGTGTTGTTGAAGCAGGGTGAGAAATAACTTTTCTTTAAAGGGAAATGCAAAGGGGCATTTGGATTCATTTCTCGATAAAGAAGTTTCAGGAACACTACTTCCTAATGTTTTTTTTATCATCAGGATTTAAGAGATTTTTAGTATCTCGCAATTTCCCATTCAATTGAAAAATTTCCATTGAAAGATTTTATGATACAACAATAGATCAGTTTTAAAACAATGGGAAAGTTGATTTTCCTCTAAACCGGTTCTCTATCTACAAATAATGGTCGACAATCGATCTTTCACTAGCTTTACAACTCTGTTCCCGTATTATTGTAGTTGTAAAATCGGTTGGCTCGTTGAAAACACCTGTCGAAAATGCCATTCTCTCCCTTGTGTCGATCTCATTGAACCGATGAAACAAACGGACCGACGAATGTATGTATAAGTTGAATTGTAGGTTAATCTAACTTCCATGACGGAAGAAATATGAGATTTATTTGAAACCGCAACACGAGCAATGATCGATGTTCACATTTGAATTAGTTGACCACAAATAAGTGATTTTCTAAAAAAGTGTAAAATTTATCACTTTGGAAAGGAATTAATTAAATTTTAATCGTTTTTTTGTTTGATATACCATAAAGTCAAAAGTCATTCAAGGGAAAACGAAAGCCAACATCTTACGTAGGAGTTGTATATTATGAAGTTGCAATTTCCAATCAGTTTACGAATAGACGAATCAGGCTAAATTCACTTTGACACATATTGACTGAAATCTGTAATGGAAAAGCATTCCATCTATCAAGATTGACACATTATCTTCATAGCAAAATTTATACACTACTTCCATTATTATAATTGGCAATGAAATTATTATAGTATTTCTGTCAAGAGGTATAAAACATAAAATAGTCAAGAAGACTAAAAGACCGTTTCAAATCAATGATCATCTTAGTTTTCTTTTTTTTTAATTTTAATTACTTGCTACGATCTAAAGAAATTTTACTAAAAATATAAATAGTTAACTCATTAATGAGGTAGAAGAAGTTAAATCCAGAACCTAAAGAGCTTGTTACTTAAATAATAACAAGAGCTTGTTGTAAAATATCGCGCCCAAAGAACCGCGGGCCATATTTAATTCAATAAAACACTTCTCTCGAGACCCCAAGAAGAAGTTGAAACTTTTTCCGGAAGTGCAACGAATTGTTTTGTTCTCTTTTGAAATACAAATCCCTGTCTTACTTTATTTTCGGCGTTACCTTGTAAGGACGTTTCTCGAAAAATTAATTGAGTTTTTATGTGTTTAGTGTACACACAGAGAGTAATATTTTTGTCTGGAAAGCGTTTCGAATACATTATTTTGCTGCTTTTATTCTTGTAGTGGAATATTATATATTTTTCGGGACAATGGCAACGAAGAAAAACGACCAAAGGCTTTCAAAGAAGTTTTTTTTGGGATGAAATAATTTTATCTTTTAAATTCCAGGTTGATTTAATAAAAAAATACCGTTTCACATCATCGTCATATTTTTTTATGCTAATTTATTAAACATCAAAGAATATACAGGTTTCAGGGCTTAAGAGCTAACCTTAGGATATAAATTAGTTTTTTGTAATTACGTAAATTATATTTATATTCATATCCTGTATGTGAAAAGAGTAAAATTATCGAATTGGAATATCAAACTTTATATCCTAAATACTTTATTTTATAATATTAATCATTATACATGTATAATACCTAAAAATAATAATAATAATATCATATAGGTCCATATTATATGTATTATATTGTAATAAAACATATATGATTTTATTGAGGAGTATGAATAAAATATAAGTTTTCACTTGAAGAATTAAGTTACAGTATCAATATAAACTTTTAGTTTCAGCTATAAGTACTAGCATTTTGTGAAAATAATGTGAATAATCTTTAGCTTATACTTATAAGCTTATACTTTAAAATATCAGTTTAAGCCGGAAGCAGTAAACATGTGTCGTGCTCCATCGGGATTTATCGTTTAATTTGTCATTATCACGTCAAGTAATAAAATAAATTATTATATTAATATAATTCACAACTAATACTTGCAATCAATATTTTGTTAAGTGATAAAAATGAGTTTCGATAGCGAATCTGTTGAATCTGAAGTCGGTGAACAAAATAAAAATTTTCAAATTATCGAAACTTTATAGAATTATAAAATGTTATTTAATAAATTACAATTATTAAAAATTAAAAAAGCAAAAGAAAATGCATTAGTAATCTTACAAAACCAGATAATATTTGGAAGAACTGTTACATTATAACAATTAAAAAAGTAAAAACAAAAATTAAAAATTAATAAAAAACAAAGACGAATAAAATGAAAAGGAATAAAAAAATTATTTTTGGTGACTGGAAAATGCTGGAGAAAGAAATTCATTCACGACTTAAGTGATTAAATCAATTAGTTGTTTGATTTTGTTTAGTTTACATCATTATTGGCGTATTGCTCACCAATTTGAATGCCAACCAAATGATAAAAATAGTCTAAAAAAGTAAGAAAAATTAAACAGAGGCTTTAAGAATTGATTTAGAAAAGAATAAATTATCCAAATACTGGTGTTGCATGTTAAACGAGACAAAATTTAATCGTAAGCCAAATCGGACGCAAACCGAAGCGATCGTAAACCGAGTCAGTCGCAAATCGTACCGGTCGTAAACCTAATAATACAAATTTTTATATTCAATCTCGAATATTTATTTGGGCATAGATTCAGTTATCATGAACCTATCATAGATGAGGATTGAGCACGTATAGATGTAAATTCTTCTTTTGCACAACACATTGTCCATACATTTAAGCTAGAATAGCCTTTTCTGTGGTAGTATCTGTCTCCATGTTCGGATAGTTTCGTAACTCTTATCTGTGTGCAATCTATTATGCCAATTGTACACGGTAATTGGTATTTGTCATTCCTCTCCTACTGTGCTTCGTAAATCTTGTTACTTGTAGGAAATTGTATCCAAAGACGTGACTTTTTCATTGCTTTTTAAATTTTTTTTATTTTCTATTTTAAATATTTATGAACTGGGCCGTTTTTCTGTACTCTATTACGCGATTGACGTGAGAAACAATTTTACTATTTTACCACTCGATTGAAGTTATAAAATACATATTTTTTTCAAGAGTCATAATAGCAAATTAGATAAATCATTACTTATTATTAAATAATAACGGAAGTAATTGCTATATGTATTTTATTTATACCAACATAAGTTTTAACTCGAAAAAATTGAATACATTATAAGCAAATAGTTTAAACTTATCAGTTTAAGCAATAGCTTGTTATTATTCGCATAAACCATAATATAAAACCATGCCATAAAATTATTATTCATACTACGCCTATTATTAATTATTATATCCTATTATTACAAGTGTATAATATTTCTACATGCGAAAAATTGTTTTGTCAACTTTTGTTCAATATTGTACATATTTAACTCGTTTATACCAGAATTATTTTATTTCTTTTTTTAAATGAATAATATGTGTTTTCGAATATACATATTTGTTTATAGTTTAATGTTTGTAATAAGCTTTTGACTTATTTTTCCTTATTTACAATATTAATGATTGTTTCATTATTGGAAGAATCCACCCATCCATTAAGAAGTAATATAAAACTAAACAAAACAGTTAATGCAAAAAAATGCACACCTAATACACAGGGTGGTCATTTAGTGCGATCTTGGAAGAATATGGCTAAGGTATTTGATATTTTGGAAAATTTGTTTATGTTGTATAGAACTCAAATAGAGATGCATTCTAAAATTATTTCCGATTTATGCAGGGTACTCTAAACAAGTAAAAAATATCAAAATAATGTTTTTTAAATGGACCACCCCTTATTTATATTATCTCCGTTTTAGATTCCTCGAGACAAATAAATGTAAGTTTGAGTAAGATTTACTCATTCTAAACTTTAGGGATTTTAAAATAATTGAGATTTTGTAAAAATGTAGTGCAAATTTAAATACTTTGCTTCCATAATATAATATATACAATAATATATCTATAATACACGTCATAACACGATGTCTCATTTATGGAACACTGGGAATAAACGGGTTAAAATAATGACGAGTACGTAGACATTTCATTTGTCGTAAGTGAATTCCTACTTATTTTAATAAATGAATGTATTGATTTTGAAAAATGTGTGTCACATTGACTCGTTCATCATCAGTATCAACGATTCTTTGGTTTAGTCCATGAAAACCATGACCTGTTCCCCAGATCTAACTCTACTGTTGGAATGTTTTTTTATATTAACAATACCACGATGGTGTAAATCAATGAAATCAAAGATAATATGGACCACGTGTATTACTCTAATAGGTATTTTTCTTATGTTGACAGTTTTAGTAATGATAAATCCTATGTCCCAAAAAATGGAAATAAATCAAAGCTTGGACATTCAAAATTTTATGTTTCTGATAGCTGCATGTGTTGCTAACCTAGGAATAAATTTTATATTAAATTCCAGATCAGCAGATTTGAATACTCTTCGTAACAAAAAAACTTTCAGTGTTATAATACGAATAACAATCATTGTTTGGTTTTTGAACTTTTTCAGCAGAAATATTCATATAATTGGAATTTTTGCATCCCACTTTAATTCTTTTTTACTGTTCAAAATTCTCGTAGGTAATTACCTAGTGCATCGACTACAAGCAGCCATCTTATATTTAGGTCTTAAACTTTACACTTTAGATAAGGACCTTTGCAATTTAAATAAAAAATTAAAATCTTGGCAATGCCTAAATATTGTGTCCGAATTAAATATTCAACATCATCATTTAATTAATATTTTTGAAAAAATTGGCTCCATTACTGGTATTGTTGTACTTTTTGAATTTGTTTTTTATATAATTGAACTTCTAAAAGATTTTTCTTTCATAATCGTAAGTCAACAGGAAGAAGCAGATATTCCTTTTCTTAATTATCGTTTATTATGGGCGATAGTTAGCGCAATTACTTGTATCGTAANAACCATAATATAAAACCATGCCATAAAATTATTATTCATACTACGCCTATTATTAATTATTATATCCTATTATTACAAGTGTATAATATTTCTACATGCGAAAAATTGTTTTGTCAACTTTTGTTCAATATTGTACATATTTAACTCGTTTATACCAGAATTATTTTATTTCTTTTTTTAAATGAATAATATGTGTTTTCGAATATACATATTTGTTTATAGTTTAATGTTTGTAATAAGCTTTTGACTTATTTTTCCTTATTTACAATATTAATGATTGTTTCATTATTGGAAGAATCCACCCATCCATTAAGAAGTAATATAAAACTAAACAAAACAGTTAATGCAAAAAAATGCACACCTAATACACAGGGTGGTCATTTAGTGCGATCTTGGAAGAATATGGCTAAGGTATTTGATATTTTGGAAAATTTGTTTATGTTGTATAGAACTCAAATAGAGATGCATTCTAAAATTATTTCCGATTTATGCAGGGTACTCTAAACAAGTAAAAAATATCAAAATAATGTTTTTTAAATGGACCACCCCTTATTTATATTATCTCCGTTTTAGATTCCTCGAGACAAATAAATGTAAGTTTGAGTAAGATTTACTCATTCTAAACTTTAGGGATTTTAAAATAATTGAGATTTTGTAAAAATGTAGTGCAAATTTAAATACTTTGCTTCCATAATATAATATATACAATAATATATCTATAATACACGTCATAACACGATGTCTCATTTATGGAACACTGGGAATAAACGGGTTAAAATAATGACGAGTACGTAGACATTTCATTTGTCGTAAGTGAATTCCTACTTATTTTAATAAATGAATGTATTGATTTTGAAAAATGTGTGTCACATTGACTCGTTCATCATCAGTATCAACGATTCTTTGGTTTAGTCCATGAAAACCATGACCTGTTCCCCAGATCTAACTCTACTGTTGGAATGTTTTTTTATATTAACAATACCACGATGGTGTAAATCAATGAAATCAAAGATAATATGGACCACGTGTATTACTCTAATAGGTATTTTTCTTATGTTGACAGTTTTAGTAATGATAAATCCTATGTCCCAAAAAATGGAAATAAATCAAAGCTTGGACATTCAAAATTTTATGTTTCTGATAGCTGCATGTGTTGCTAACCTAGGAATAAATTTTATATTAAATTCCAGATCAGCAGATTTGAATACTCTTCGTAACAAAAAAACTTTCAGTGTTATAATACGAATAACAATCATTGTTTGGTTTTTGAACTTTTTCAGCAGAAATATTCATATAATTGGAATTTTTGCATCCCACTTTAATTCTTTTTACTGTTCAAAATTCTCGTAGGTAATTACCTAGTGCATCGACTACAAGCAGCCATCTTATATTTAGGTCTTAAACTTTACACTTTAGATAAGGACCTTTGCAATTTAAATAAAAATTAAAATCTTGGCAATGCCTAAATATTGTGTCCGAATTAAATATTCAACATCATCATTTAATTAATATTTTTGAAAAAATTGGCTCCATTACTGGTATTGTTGTACTTTTTGAATTTGTTTTTTATATAATTGAACTTCTAAAAGATTTTTCTTTCATAATCGTAAGTCAACAGGAAGAAGCAGATATTCCTTTTCTTAATTATCGTTTATTATGGGCGATAGTTAGCGCAATTACTTGTATCGTAAGTATTTAAATCCAATCATTTTACTTTTATAATCAATTGATATTTTTTTGCAAGGCAACTTTCTTTTTTCTATCTCACGCCGTACAATGCTTAACCGACACGGCAACAAAAACCATTAGCATTTGCCATAGGAAAATCGAAAATCTGGATCGTGCTCTTATATTGAGAGAACGACTTGACTTATTATATCATTATGAAATCATTGCGCAGGAAACTTATCACAGAAGTATGAATTTGAACGCAGCTGGATTCTTCACAATCGATCATTCGATGATTCTGTTATTGTTATCTAATGCTTTTACAAATTTACTAGCATTGAATCAACTTAAATTTACTGGCAATAAATCAACTGAACCTTACTAATAATAAGTAATTTGAATTCAAAGGAATTGTAACTCAATGAACAGCAGAAAAAGCTTTATTTGATTTAAGCCCAGAAATAAGTAGATTATGTCCTGCAAATTTCATTAATAGTTTTAGAATTCTTTATTGCTTGTTATCCTGTAGAATAGTACTGAAAACAAATAGACAATAAACTACTCCATAATTATACTGTATATACTATATTTAACAAATTCAACATTTCATGTAAAAATATTTTAGATTAACTTAACTGCATACTGTTAATAAACACTTTGTGGAAGTTATGAAACAGTCTAAATGAGTTAAAAACCTTCTCAAACTAATGAACATTCCGTCAAAATATTAACGGTGTCTCTGAAATGATTGCAGTCTGTTAACTACAAATATTTATTCGACTAACTGGCTTACAATACACTTACTGTTCACAAACCGTCTAAACATCTAAAACAAACCAATTTACGAATCCATTTTACCCTATAATAAATAAATTTATGTAAATTTCCTCTCTCGGTACTTGCATTGCATGATTGCTGACGTCCACAAATAACTTTTCCCTGAATGGTTGGGTGAAAATACCTCTTATGAAAACGTAATGCAGCTGCAGTGATTAGGACTAATTGTCTTCGAAAGTAATTATTACAGTTTTGGAGCAGTTGCATTATGACATACAATATTTTAATCACGTCAACCTCAAACGGTAACAAATCGAGGCCAGACAAGAATTATTGTTTGACTCCGTGCTACGATCTAATAAAATTTTTGCATGTTTAAGTGACGATGCGTGTGTGCAACTTGCCACCGCAATTATTATTGAACAAAGAGACTTGAAAGGTTGGAATAAAAAAAAGGCAAAAAACTTTAATTAATAATATTCTTGTATAGGGTGCTGACAAACCTACTTAAAAGACTGATTTTACATAAGAAGTCATGAAAAAATACCCCTCAAACAGAACCATGATTCTATGAAGATCAACGGGTTCAAATATAATATTTTATCAAAAATTATGTAAGTACTTGATTTTTTTAAGTGGTTTATCTGCTAATAAAATGCATTTTGTTAATAGTGTTATTGCTCCAATTTCTAGCTGGCTGTTAGTCTAAGTTAGTTTAAAGCTTTCCAGACTAGCGGGTATAAATTAAGATAAACTGAGCGTATTTAAGTAATGACGCTCTAACTTTACCTGAAAGAGGAACAAATTGCTCTAAATAGACAACGACGAGAGAATTTGAGAATAAAATGTAATGCTTTTAAATAATTAAAATTGTTGTGATGAAATGTTATAGGAGTTAAATAAGACTATGGTTTTTTGAAATAAAAATTGATTTTTTCATGAAATTTCTAAAAGAGACAGTATGAAAGAGAATACTGGATATGAAAGCAATAGCCATCTCCTACTCGTAATAGAGAATAGAGTGTTAATGGAGCCTTTTATCGTTAATATCTTTATGAACGATTATGTTCACCTAAAGGAAATATGTCGAAGTAGTTATTAAATTAGAATTCGCCTATTCTACCGCTCATCATTGTCAATCCAACTAATACTGATATCATTTATTCTGATTTAATGAACATTGCACTTTTGGCCCATATTGTTATACTAAATTATCTTCAAGAAATAAATTCTCAGTTGCTTTGCAAGATTTGTAATAGTCCAAGAGATAGTGGTAAAAAGTGCAGGAGCTAGTAAAAGTTCTATATTATCATATTAGTTTGTACTTATATCATATAACAGTCAGCAAGTCATTAGGGTATCTCAAGACCTTGCATCTGATGCAGGTGCGTTAATAAAGATACAAAATATTGGTACATATAAAAAGTGATAGCAAAGGCATATAAATTTATCAAGGAATATTTGAACCACTAAAAAACACTGAACTTATGGTTAGGCAGAGAAAATTTGAAGCGAGGGGAATCAGCACTGCTATAAATATGTCAAAAAAATTTACAAGAGTTGGTAAAAACCTGAAATATATGAATATGTTAGGTCGGTTAATAATATTCATAAAAAAAACTGTCAGACTTCAATTTTGGGCAGATCAGCCAGTCAGCAATTGAAATTATGAACATGAGTTGGCGGGCTAACATAAACATTATTAAATAATTATTTTTATTTTTATTATTATTATTATTAATTTTTAATTGATTTTGTTGTAAATTATTTGACTGTACGTTGAAAAAAGTTAAAATTATAAATATCTATGAAAATAATTACACTTAGAATCAGCAGAATTATTTTCATAAATTTCATGGCTGCTGTGGAAAACGGTTGGGATATTGATGACCGATACTATTTTGACTGATATGAAGATTGCCAACTGCCGAATTTTCAATTCAAATCGTCTGTATTACTTTGTTGTTAGATCTTACCTAATTCTTAACCATCTGTATTGCAAATAGATACCCAAAATTTAAAATTAATTCAAATATTTTTTTAAATATCTTTTTTAATTATTTTAGTTTAAAATAGCTACAGGATGTTCAACACATTGTTTACCAAATTGACGTGACCGAAAGGAGGGACCATTTGCAATTTCTTCACACCCAATAATTGTCTTAGTCCCACGGCTTTGCGACCGATTCGGTTTGGAGCAGATTCGTTTTGCGACCGATTCAGTTTACGATTAAATGTTGTCTCGGTTAACGTGCAACACCAGTATTTGAGTAATTTCTTCTTTTCTAAATCGAGTCTCAGAAAGTCTGTTTAACTTTACTAGGCTATTAATAATATTGAAATTGGTGAGCAATAAATCCAGCCCGTGAGTTCGGGCGCCATCTAATTTATCCAGCTAACTAGGAAAAGCTTCGTTCATTACAGTACGGTGGTCCCAGTAAAATATTAAAAGTTAGGAAGATAGAAAATAAACGAAAAATGTGATAAATCAATGTATGTATATTTGGTAACTTACAATTAGGAAAAGTTGTTCCAGTATGTTGACCTACAAGCTTAACCAAATGATTTGGTTGGTTGGTTTTTTATATAAAAAAAGTAAAAGAGCAAAATCTCTTACAAGAAATTAAAAAAATATACTAAAGAAACGAAAATGAAATAAAAAATGTCTTTCCATTTGAAAAATTGAAGTTCATTGTCATAGTTTGCTCTAGAGCCACCCTGTATATATAAATTTATCATCAGAAAACCCGCAGCCAAAAACTAAAATTGTTGTGTCCGAGCGATTTTTTTTAAACAAACCACTGAATTTTAAATTAATTTTTGCGGGATTTTTTGCCCTCAGTCTATAAAGTATAATTGGTATAGAAATTTATATTTATATTTTTATGTACACTAAACGAAATCAAACAACTTATTAGTGTTTTGTGTTATACATTAATCGCCTATCCGCGAATTAAGCACAAACCAAATCGTTCGTAAACCGAATCGACCGTAAACTAAACCGAATCAGTCGTAAATCGAATCGGTTGCTAACCAAATCGGTTGTCAACCCGGAGGGCCAAGAATGAGTTATTGGATCTGAGGAAATAGCAAATGACCTCACTTTTCGGCCACATCAAATTGGCAAACAATGAATCAAACACCCTGTATACATATGTCCACTGAATAAAAATTACCTGCAATTGGTGGAATTTTCATTTCACTATAGAAATTTGGCAGTTGGCAATCTTCATACCAGTCAAAATAGTATCGCCCATCAATATCCCAACCGTTTTCCACTGCAGACATGCTTGTTGAATGTTTTTATATGAATTTAAACGTTGTAATTGTTTTATTAACTTAACCTTACAAGATGGTAAATTAGATACCTCAACGTTCAATGTGTTAATTTGGAAAACATCGTTGGCGCCATTAAATCTATAGATTTTATTGAATAAAACATATCTGGCGTCATATACACCCTTGATATTTTTTAACCCATATAATTGATAAACATATTCTTCTATTACAGTTGATATTTGACCCAAATTGCTTTCATTCAAATCGCTTAAATTTATAAACGGTCGTTGAAACTTTGCTGACGACTTTAAAATTTACCTTTTCTAAAAAATGCAGCATTGTAATCACATACTGTGAATGCATGAAAAGTTGGAAGAGCACTACAGAGCAATGTGCCTAATTTGTCATATATTTCATTGACATTAATGATCCTTTGTTGTTCCCAACGCCAACGTCCATCCAAATTTTAAAATTATTTTATAAATTTGACATATTTACCAACAGAAAAATTAGTATATCAACATTTGAACATCTAATTAAAACATTCGCTTCGACAGTAATATTACAAACATGACGAATTATTTTTGTATCAGCTTCTTCGTGGGATGGACTAGTAAAAGCTGGACCAATTGTTTTAATTACCTTTTCTTCACAAACTTCAAGTTTGTAATAGTGATCGAAAAAATACATAATTTTATTTAAGAAGAAAGGTGTCACTGAAGCTTTCTTCCACTAATTTATCAAAAACCGTACTAATATTTCCTTAAACATTTTATTCTATATCTTTTTCACGAAGTCTGCTGGTCGACTTTGTGCTTCTCCACTAATATTGTAGTCACGTCGTTCGCAAGTATTACGAAGAGTGTGTTCATTATCTTTTATCGAAGGCCAATAATATTTTTGGCATTGCAATTAACTATATTTTTTACCCGACTACGGCAAAACAANCTCTCGAAAAATACAAAAAAGCAAAAAAAGTTGCAGAAAAACGTCGAAATGAATCACCTGATATAAAAAAAGAAGAATGGAAGCTAATAAACTGTATATATCGACCCAAAGAGCTACAGAATCTCAAACAATTCGAGAAATAAGACTAAATCAAACGAAAGAGAGAGTAGCTGCCTTATATAAACGTGAATCCTTTCAATCACGAGTGTCGAGACTAAAATATATGAGAAAATATTCTGCTGTCACACGTGAATGTGAGGATTCTCAATCAAGAGAAAACAGACTCAGCACTCAGCGAGAATACGCTTCAGAAATAAGAGAAGCAGAATCACCGCGTTCAAGAGAGTTTAGATTAACTATCATGAGAAACCATGCCATAGAGGTTCGAGAGTCAGAGTCGCCGCTGGCACGGGAGCTCAGGCTTAAGATGATGAGAGACCACGCTTCAGAGACTAGAGAGTCAGAGTCATCTGAGTCAAGGAATATACGATTAAATAATATGAAATATGTTTCTAGGCAGGCTTATACTCGTCAGAGAAACTCATTTACTATTGATTCTCGTCAATTCTTTGATGCAGTTTCGCAAGTAGCAGATCAAGTCTGCCACGTATGCAAACAAATGAAATTCATAAACCAGACTAAACAAATGCGAAATACACAATGCCACTTATTGCCGGAGGACTGTCCAGAGAATTTTATAGTATGCAATAGATGTTATTCGAATCTCATTAAAAATAAAGTGCCTACCACAGCTTACTGGAATAATATGAATGTGGCCACAATTCCTGAGGAACTAAAAATTCTAAGTGAAATGGAGCTAAGATTAATATCAAGGATTAGACCATTTTTAAAAGTTGTGAAACTGGGCGGTCGTTTTGGCCAGAAAGGATTTAAGGGACAGGCAATTTTATTTGCGCAGCAGGTGGAAGAGTTGGCAGAGCAATTGCCATTGTCATACGAGCAAAGTGGTCTAACCGTTGTGGTGGAAAATCTGGATAATGTAAATACAATCAAAGAGTATCAAGTTAACTTAAACAACATTAGGAATGCTTTGAATTGGTTACAAACTAACAATCATTTATATGCAAACGTAAGATTTAATTTTAGTCATTTAACCAACGAAAATAATCATAACATCGTGGAAATACTTTCAATTGATAAGGACGAGCGAAATACTGAGAATCATTACCAAGAAATATCTCATTCATCTCCAATTCTTTTCATACTCAGAGGTTCTTTCCATCAAGGTAGTGATATTTTCAGTTTGACAAGCAGAGGTAAGCAATGCACGGCCAACGCAACAGCAGCAATCGCATATTCTTCTTCAAATCCCTTACATGGTTGGAAACCTTCAGATATTGACCGCGTGTTAATATTTGGCGATAAATATTATAAGATTTGTTTAGAAAATCTGGATATACAACCAAATTATCTAGCCACTGATGAGTTGGTGCCGCGTATTACAATTGCTAACAATATTTATACGCTGAATATTTCAGTAGACGCTGCAATAGGCTTAGTGAATCCTGTATCATTCATACTTAGTGGATATTACACCAATATCAAGGATGCACTTGAACATTTGTTTCAGTGGCCAGATGTCACATCTTGCATTGTCACTTGCAATGAAATTTCTGTGGCAGTAATTTTACAAAATAGTCAATTTTACTTGTTTGACTCACATTCCCGGGGTCCAAAAGGCCACATCGCTCCTAGTGCTGGTCGAGCGATGGTGATGATTTTCACAACACTGGATACATTATCCAAACATTTGCATTTTGTTCTGGGAGTGAGGTCGAGAACAAATATTCAATTTTCTATAACAATCGTAAAGTCACAGTTGATGGAACAAGTCGGTGATGCATCTTTTGAAGAGAGCCAATTAAATAAATCCAATTTGGACGAATCTAATGACGGAATAATAAACACAACTCTCTTAATGCCAAATGATATTCCAGTACCCGATATTGCGGAGGTAATATGTCAAAATATTCATGATAATGACACCGTCTTACCTGTCCGTGAAATACAGCGCAAAACCGCACCACCAGTCAGCGTTTTTGTAGAGCGGAGGGCTGAAGAGCTAGCCTGGGTTAAATTATTTCCGGATGGGAAAAATGGACTGAATGAAGATAGGCCTTTGAAAATCACACCTTTAGACTATTTTCAAACACGTGTTATGGGAAGTGACAAACGATTTCAAACTACGGAATATATATTTTACGCGCTCTCCGTGGTAGAGCTTATAAGAGCTAAACAAAATGTGTCAGTTTGCGGAAGATTGCGGCAAAATGGCATGCAACCTGCTGATCTATTCCAAAACATACATTTATGTATGAGGAATATTCGAGGCACTTCATCATATTGGCACAGGGCATATAGTGAACTAATGGCAATGGTGCGCAACCTCGGACCACCACACTGATACGTTACTCTGTCATGCAATGACCTGAATTGGCCCGACATGCTACATGCATTATTAGTGGCGGATGGAAAACCTAACGTTTGTGTTGAAGATCTCAGTTTTGAAGAAAAAATTAGATTAGTGGAGTCGTATCCTATCACTTTATCTCGGCAATTCATGTTTCGTTTAAATGCCTTGCTAAGAGTTTTGAAAACTCAATCGGCTGACCCTGTATTAGGGCGCAATATAGAAGACTTCTGGTGGCGGATTGAGTTTCAACTCAGAGGAAGTCCGCATGTTCATATGTTGATCTGGTGCCAAGATATGCCGGATTTAAATTCACCAGCAGGAATCGAGTTGATAGAAAGCGTGGTTACATGTCAGATCCCAGAAGATGATGAATTGCGCGATTTAGTCTGTCGATTGCAAACCCATCACCACACTTCAACATGCTATAAACAAAGCGACTCAAATATTTGTAGATTTGGATTTCCAAGACCTGTGTCAGATAATACAAAAATACTTGATGACCAGCAAGCTACAAGGAACGGTGGTAGGTTTTACGAATTGAAGCGATATGAACCTGAAAAAATGATTAATAATTATAACATGAAATTACTACGTCTGTGGCGTGCAAATATTGATATCCAACCCGTTGTGTCAGCGGTAGGTGTGGCAATGTACATTGCTAAATATATAGCAAAATCTGAACCAGCGCAAATCCAGACAGCAATAACAGAAGCACTGACTAGACTTCGTGAACGAGGAGGAAGCTTTCAGCAACAAATATTCGCTGTACAAAGTGCTCTCCTAACTCATCGTCAGGTCTCGGCATCGGAATGTGCATACAGGTTATGCCACCTAAAGCTGAGGGACAGTTCAAGAAAATGCGTTTTTGTTAACACGTGCAAACCACAAGAAAGATATAGAATGTTACGGTTTGACACTGACTGTCCTGAACCTTTTAAAAACATTTTCGAACGATACGAAAATCGGCCAATAACTTTGGGATATTTAAGTTTAGGAGAGTTCGCCATAAATTATGAACCCTTATCTTCCGCTTCCTTTCATGATAATGATAATGGCGACAACGATGCATATCAAATAGAAACACAAGAATCAATTCCAACAATAATATTATTGAATAGAATGGGACGCATGAGAAAGCGTAATAAATCTGCCGTTTTACGAACTCGATATTACACCGCCGTTTCAGATCCTGAAGCATATTACTACAGTTTGCTGGTAACTCATTGTCCATTTCGAGTTGAGGAAGAATTACTAATGAACTATGACAGCGCTAAGGAAGCATTTTTAGCTAAGCGCAATCTTTTACGTCCATTACAGCAGGATTGTAATATCGAGCTCATGAATCAGTGGGAAGACGAGATTCAAGATGCTCTTCGACGTATTACTGCGGAAAACGCTGCAGAAATATGTGTAAATAATGTAAATACTGACCTTGAGCAACCAAACATTCTTGATCCCGAAACTTACATACATTTGGACATTCTTGATGTTGATGACAACGTTACGGAAGCAATTAATATAGTGATGAGAGATGAAGATTTTTTAAGGGAAGTACGTCGTTTAAATATTGACCAAAAACAGATTTTCTCACTAGTTAGCCAAAAACTTGGAAACAGCGATTGTACCAAAACTCCACTTCGTTTGTTCATCACAGGTGGCGCAGGCAGTGGTAAAAGTTTTATTCTGAAACTTCTTGTAGAACAAATACGAAGACTATCTTCAGATCGGCATAGTGTGATGATAGCAGCCCCGACTGGCGTCGCGGCTCGTCTTGTGGGTGGATGTACCTTACATTCAACATTTTCACTGCCCATTGAAAAAGGTCACATACCAACTCTGCGGCCATTGTCCGGAGACAGACTGCAAAGGGAGAGAACTAAATGGCGGAAAATCAACTGGCTGATTATTGACGAAATATCTATGGTGCCGTATTACTCAATAAGGAACATACACATCCGGCTTCAGGAAATTAAACAGAGTTCTGATTTCTTCGGTGGAGTAAATATACTATTATTCGGTGATATAATGCAGTTGCCTCCCGTAGCGAATACATCAGGCGGATCGTACTGTTTTAGACAACCTAATCAATTAATAGCGGAGCCTCATCTTTGGAGACTTTTTAGTTTTACCGAGTTGCGTGAAAACATGCGCCAAGGAAACGATACTGTGTTTGTGGATATTTTAAATAATATTAGAGTTGGACAACTATCCATTGATCAGTTGTCTATTTTAGACACTCGGCGGTTGAAAAATACAAATGATTATGAAGATATTGTTAGGATCTACCCAACAATTAAACAGGTGGATCAGTACAACCGTAAAATGAGCGAAGTTCTTTCAAGGGTTACAAAGGTTTACGATATTGAAGCGATAGACACATCCACTGAAATTAAGACTTATGGTCAAAAACCTAAAAGTGAACATGTTCCCAGTGATCCTAACAAAACAGGAAGTTTGTTAAATAAAATTCATATAGGGGTTGGATCAAGAGTAATGCTAAGGCAAAACTTAAATGTAAACCGAGGTCTAGTGAATGGTGCGATGGGTATCGTAAAGAGCATTGATTGGCCGGCTTTAAGAAGGGATCAGTTAGAACCAGGTGAACTTCCTGCGGCTGTGCACGTTAAATTTGATGACGATACCATTAAACCTGACGACGAAATTAATAAAACCGTTCATATAACACCGAGTTCGGTTGAGTATGATGGTTTAAGAGGCAGTGGAAAAATAATACGTAAAATGCTGCCACTTATTCTGTGTTGGGGTGTAACAGTACACAAATTGCAAGGCTGCACTTTGGATAAAGCTGTAGTTGACGTTGGGAAACGTATCTTCGCAAAAGGGCAAGTTTATGTTGCATTAAGTAGGGTAAGATCATTGGAGGGTTTATTTATCAGTGATCTGGATCCGCGAAAACTTTTGTGTAACCCTCATGATTCAGCGTCTTTGACAGAATTAGAGCGATTGAGAAGTCTTGACTCTATTCAATAATAAGCAAATATACCACATACATATAATCAAATAATCAATTATTATTTTTGTTTAATTAATATTAAATGTCTGTTACTCACGTTAATATATCAATTTTATTTTTGTTGTCGAATCAAAGGTTAAAACCGAAAAGTTTAAAAAAAAAAATAAGTTTAAAAAACTGTAANTTCTTCTTTCCGTGGTCGGGTTACAGTTTTAAACTTATTTTTTAAATTCGTTTTGAAATACTCCCAAATATTTGTGGAGTTACCTTCATCAAATGTAAAAAAAGAATCCATCGATTAAATTAATATCTTTATGAAATGGACACGTAAAGTTTTTGCTAACTTTTATAAATTTTTCTGACATATTTATGGCAGTGGAAGTTTTCGCTGTATGATCATAAGTTCAGTATTTTTTAGTGCTTTAATTATTCATTGATAAATTTCTAAGCTTTTGCTACCACTTCTTATGAATTTCAATATTTTGAATCTTTATTAACGCACCTGCGTCAGATGCAAGGCCCTAGGATGGGCTAATTACTTGCTGACTGTTATGTGATAAAAGTTCAAGCCAATATGAAAAAATAAAACTTTTCCTAGCTTTTGCACTTTTTTACCATCAGCTCTCCGACTATAACTTATTTTTATACCTTTTTGAAGAGTAGTCATGATTCATCTTCTTCCTTATCGTGTCTCCAAGACTTATGTCGCCCGATTTGAAAAGTGCAGGTCATTCCAGATTTTATTTCATTGGTTATTTATTCACTAAAAACATATTCGACGAAATTGTTCTGATAAAATGGGTTGATACCATTTATATTTCGAGTAAATTTCCAATTTATTAATACAGACATTTCATTAATGTTGAAAAATGCTCAAATTTTATTCAATAAATGACGATATATTTGAATTCCGGCGATATTCGCAACCAATACCGTCATTACGTTGAAAGTGGTGGAGTACAAGGGAGGGAGAATAAAGCAAATTTCTCGGTCTGTTGTTTTTTCCACGTTTTTCCCCTTGTCAATTTCGATTATTTATAACTGTCAGTGGTGTTGACGTATAAAAAACCTTGAATCAACCCGAGGGAGTTTTGTTTTCGGCTAATTTTCAGATTTTTAATTAAAAAAGAGAGAACTCGATTACTAAAACCAGTTAATACCAGAGATTACGGTCGAATGACAATAAATATTACGAACGGATATAAAATTGTTGGAATCGATTTTTCAGAATCTGGAAACAATATTAAAAAGGGCGTAATATCAGAGAAAAATGTAAAGTTAATTAACTGAATGATTATTGAAGCTTAATTGATTTTAAAGACGCTCTAGAAGATTCATGTCTAGACAGTTCATAGTTTGAGTAATCAGGAAAAGAGTAAGTTGTGGAATACCTGTTTGGTAATGAGGAAATCGTTATTCAGTGTAAAAAGAAAATTGTTTTATAGAAATAGGGTAAATCAATCATTTATTCTTCTGTGATGTTTCCTAGATGAAAATGTCTATTCATAGATCTCCTTTGTACAAAAACCAAAACTGCTAAAGTAAATTCTGTTATAGAATATTATGCATCCCTCAAATTACATGTCTAGGAATGAGAATCCATTATTCTAGAAAGGGTTGATTTGGCCTCCAGGAGGCCTATAAATACGGGGTGTTTTGGGAGAGAAGCGAAATATTTTAGAGATCTAATCCAGAGGTCAAAAAAGAAAAATAAAAAAGACCACATAAACATGGATATGAAAATTTGTTAGTTAATTGAGATGAGATTTTGGATGTTAAAAATTTTCAGTTTTTTAGGAATTCTTTGTAATTAATTAAAAATATTAGTTAAAAAACAGCAATCTTAAAAATGTTTTCGAAGAAACCTTTGTCTCAATGTATTCTTTAGTTCATTTATTAATAGCTCGGGAAGTACATTATGTCGAACAAGGATTATAATCCTCGTAGCAAAAATAACTATCATCATAATAACCAGATGGTTATTTTGTAGTTCTTGAATAACAAAAAAGCATCTTTCTATTTAAATCACGAAACTATCTTACAAATTCGACTGAAAAGTTACGTAGCTAACATAAGAAATACAACAAACGTCTTGATGCAAAATTGGAAATCCAAAGTAAGTATCATAAGTAGCAGTAAATTTAGTGCCACCTTTTATTTAACATTTGACTTGTTTGAATTATGAAAAGCACAAATATAGTAACAATTGTCATTCGAATATAACAACAACAAGCAAGTAATTTCCAGAATTATCAAATTTTTACTAATTATTTGACGTTTACGCAAAATATATGACATGTTAACATATTTAATTCCATAGTCTACTATGTTATAAGAAAAAATCTATATAAACAAAAATGCTGTTGCAGTATTTGTAGCGGTAACAGTGGCCGCTTTGTTAACCCGATCAAGTAGAGGTTATCTTGTTTCTACTTGTATTACATAAAACAATGACCCTAGAGAAAATAGTCCAAAGGGTTAAGGACCTTGGTGGCCAATTTTGACCATCCCCTTCTCAATTCAACGATTATGAAAATAATTGCTCACCGTTATGTTGGAAATGCAGTTGCTATCTAACATCTAAGGAATTAATGTAAAAAATTGTAGATAAGTTGTCTTGTAAAAACTTTAAATCCGATCTCCGAGACTTGAATATATAGGATGGTTTTTAAATTGGAGTTTTCCTTTTAGAACAACATACATAGATATTAAAAACTAAGCATATTATTCGGGTGAAATTTTTTCAAAATCTCGCAATAACGGAAATATGGACATATAAAATTAATAAAAAGAAACCTTTACTTATTGTTTCATGTAGGTCTGCCTACAAAATATGTCCAAATTGTCGCTATAGATACTGCTTGCACAAATTGTCGCTCGCCTTAGCAACGACTCTGTGCATGTTTTCCTAGAATTATTTCAGCGGGATTTTCTATCCGTTCGCTCCACTGTGTTCTCTTCCACTTTGTTAATTTCAGTCGTAAATACCAAACTTTTCATATAACCCTACAAGTAGAAATCACATGGATTTAAATCAGGCGATCTTGTATGCCATCTTACTGGTCCAGTGCGACCTGTTAGGAAATTAATTATTTAAATAGTTTTGTACTTCGCGTCTAAAATGAAATGGAGCACCGTCATATAATAATCACATAGATCGACTAACATTTAAGGACCCCTTTTTAAAATAGTTCTGGCAAATTATATTCCCTAATATGAAGATAAGCCAGTCATTTATCCTGGAAGAAAAAACGTCCGATAATTATACTGTTAATAATGCCGGCCCGAACATTCAAAGAGACTCTGTGTTGGAAATTAGTTCGGTGTATAGCCTGGGGATATTCCACAGCCCATACGCATGTATTTCGAAAATTATTTATCCTATTCTGAGTTAAAAATAATACATCCGTTACTGGAATAAAGTAACAATTAGTACAATTTTAATTTCGAAAGTTTTCTCGTAAACCCCAGTAGTAAAATTATATCTTTTAGCTATGATATTGTGGCATATTAACCCTTGAACTCGTTAAAAGTGATAAGAATGAAGCTGATTTTCATATAAAGTTCTCCACACTTTTGTTTGAGAATGATGAGCTTGCTCTGCTATATTTCTAATATTGATTGTTGTATCTTCTTGAACAATATCTAAAACATGTTCCTCAATATGTAGCATCCTATGTGATCCAATGTGTCCATTTGCTTTTAAATTTCCGGTTTCTCGAGCTCTTCTAACAATAAACTTACGGACTGTGGAATGAATTTGCAACCGATAACGTTCGGCATAAATTGTGAAGTTACTGCGACAATCGTTATTAAAGTAATTATGCAAAATATGCAAATTCGCATCGAATCAAAAATCACTGTCATCCTGCTTTACAATATCTCAGCAGTAAGTAATTTAACAAATCAGACTTTGAAATTATAAAAAGTTCTACTTCATGTTTCGTGTGTCACGGACCTACTCAAAACAAAAAATCGTAAACATGTTTTGTTTTGACGATTTTACTGGGCCCGTAATTATTTCTTGGAATTATTATTTTCTTTTACGTTGAATTTGTAACAAGATTTTGTACAAGATTGATGTTTCCATGCTTTTTGTTATTTGGAAAAAAGCATTTATGCTGTACTAAAACTGAAACCTCAACTAGAAATTCACTCTGTATCTAACAATAGTTAATTGCCAAGAAATGCTGAATGTTTCGTTCAAATATGCTTGCTCTGACCAACGCTATTTGTTGCAGAAATTATTATTGCATTACGCTTCAAATGAGTTTCATCGATAAATAAGATGTATTTATTTAACTTCCGACTTTCATGTATCTATTAGTAAAACTGCATTCTTAATGTATAAACGCCATTTTCAAGAATGCTCAACTGGTTGTAGATGAAACCATTTCATTTGAACGTCTCCCAAACTGTTTTATGTGACAGAATGTAAAGTTCCTTTGGGAGCGGTCTAGTATTAACATCTGTATTTTCTGCAACAATACCAAGAAAATTCTCCTCCATCTCTAGGTTAAGGCCGCGATCTCTTTCAGACATAATTCGTGCACTTGGAAACATTCCAGTTTCTTGAGCTTTTAAGAACACATTTTGAAAACCTTTTCTATTTAAACTGAACCGGTTTGGACATTGACGTCGATATTCATTCACTGTCCGGTTTTCGCTACCATTGCAATAACCTTAAGTAAATATCATTTCTGCATATTCACTCAGCCTAAATATATATGTATAAGGCATAATGCAAAGAATAAATAATTTTTTAAGAAACATATTTATGTTTAAATAAAATAAAACCACATAAAATACCTATTTTTTATATATTTGAATAAAAAAATGTTAAAAATCGTGAATTTTTCTTATTATTCGGTCGTGTATATGACAAATAATTTGATTTGAATCATTTATTTATGAAAGGGTATAAGTCATGCAAATGAAGTTTTAAAAAAATGTACAAAATATTTTTCTAAAATATTTCCACTATTGCTAGTGGTTGCCCATCTGCTAAGAGTATTAAAAACTTGTTTCCCTTTATTAATCAACGAAACATATACAGTTGGGGACGGATAAAAGTGGACGATTAAATAGCTGTTTTGTAAACCTAGCTTTTTAAACCTTTGCTTACCTTTTCATTATTATAACTGACGTGACAGTGAAAAATAAATTGTAATCTTAAATATAGTACAATGCGTCAGTTAAATTCATTTGAAAAAACTCAAATAATTGTGAAGAAGGATATTCACTAAATGCAGTAGTTGAGAAAATTAAAAAATTGATCATTTTATCGTCTTAGTCACCTGTTCAGTTATCCGATATATTGCTTGTCAATAGTTGGTAAATAATCTATACTCAAATCTAGGAAAAATAAATTGAAGAGTTCTCCATTTTTATCTGTTTTCTACTATATGTTTCAAGAATTGAATTTTGATATTACCTTAATATGACTGTAAAAATGATTTACACCCTTTCATAAATTATCGATTCATTTTTACAACAAAAAGAATACACTTATTGGTATTAAAAATCGAATTGTTCTTGACAAAAGAATAAATTCCATAATTTGAACTTTAATTTAATCTGATTAATCATGTATCTAACCATGAAAAAATTATTCAAATTTTTCTAGTGACTTTTCTTTGCGTAAATCTCGCTTTTTGAATCGTTCCTCTTAATTTAAAAACGACTAATTGATACTGTCATTTAGAACTTTTTCTCGGCCAACTTGTTATTATAAAAACTAGAGAGAATCAGTATGTATTTAATTAAAATCACTATTAACCGTTCAAAAAAAAAATACCAATAGCCTCTTTTTTTCTTGAAAATTTAATTGAAGAATAAATTTTAAAAAAGTACTGTGATGAATCAATTGAACATAAAACCAAATCTTCCATAACCGTCTAGTACGACTGCAAAGTTGAAAAATTTTAAATCATTATCAAGATATTTGAAAGAAACTAAATATTTTTTATTTTTGTCATCCTGAAATCAGAAAATCAACCAATTCAATCAGTCACTTTTGAATCCATGTTTATATAATCTTTTTTATTTTTTTTAACCTCTAAATTACCTCTTTAAATTATTTCCCTGCCGTCCTGAAATATCCTGTATATAAAGTCTTAAAAGTCGAATAACATCTCAAGTTCAGACATCGAAACAAATTCCTGTTAAATTATATTTTGTATAATAAACTATTTTGAGTGATAACGTTGTAACGTGTCCTTTTGATAATTGAAGTCTGTGGAGGAAGTTTCCCTAAAGTTTCTTAAATAAAATCCAATCTTTTTAAAAGAGAATAGCCTATTAATTTCGGTTTGCTTGTCGAGCGGATTAAATTAAAACTTCAATTAGGAATATTAAAGTTCACATTACGCTAAGCGTCCAGAAACGGTCGTACATCCTCATTAAGTAGAGCTCAAATAAAGCAAGCAGGATAGAGCGAGAGGGAAAATAACACTCTTTCCAGAAAATTTGCATAATACGGTCGAATTGAATTCCGATCCTGCCTGGGCGAGGAGTTATATTGCTACCTACTATACCTAGAAAGTTTTCATGCATTATAAATAATTTAAGTAGAGAGTAGCTGTATCAGTCCAGAAACTGTAGCGTAACTTAATTAAGGGGGAAATTGCAGGCCTTGTGTGTCTAACTGGAAAAGCAGCAGCTCTTTTGTATGTCATTGTGAAACAGTTTCCTGCTGCGATGGTCGTTCTCTAATTCTGTACTAGACAGGGCGTACGAAGGAACGGGAATTAGGTAGAACCGATTTACATTTCACACATCAGTTTATTCAATCAGGAACCAAATCGCAAGTTTGCATTCACAAAATCCTTTTTGCAATTTAATTTTCTAAATCCTGTAGTCTGCAATCTTTCTTGTTAGCAGCATCCGGGATAAAACTTTTTAGCGCGCAACGTTAGCATATTTTCTAACGTGAATGAACCTTTCTTTGTTCACGAAACTTCTGTATACAGTGTCAAGTGCAAACACACATAATCTATGATTACGAAAATAAGAAAGTTTCTCTGCTTCATCAATTAGTTGAACGTCAAAATTTTAAATCCACGGAGTCGTGTAACCAATTGAAAAACAAAGGCGCAATTTTTAATCTTTTGGTAGGGACAGAATAAAGAAAAAGCATCGCGTGTTGACCTGTTTAAACTGACAAATCAATAATGATGCCTGAAAAAATATTGTTAAAGCATCATCCATCATATTCCAGGGTCTCGTTGTCATTCTTTAGACGTCTTTAGAATGGGCCACAAAAAGCGCATTAGACATCCCTTTATACTTTTTCTGGTTCCGCTTAGGAAAGAAGATGTTACTGTTTAGTGCCGAAACGAGTTACAAAACAACATACAACACATTTAATATTTCACGAAAAGTGATTCTAAGAAGAAAACGAGTTAGAAAAAAATTTTTTTTTATCGTAATTGAATGTTCTTGGTTTTGAGTTTTATCAATTATGTAGTTACCAATAGACCGTATTTTTCGATGTCAAGTTTATTATACAAGGTGTTCCAGAAATGACTGTACGTTTAACCACAAAATCTGGAAGTCAAAAAAAAGACATTCCTTTCTAATTAAGGTATATCAAAAAATGCCTGATTTGGCCGCAAGAAATCGTAAAATTTTCTTAATGTTTTTCATTATTCTAAAATAGTTTTTAAATATTGCAATTAACTTCTATAATTTTTGTTGTCTATTTTGTATTACCAACTGACACAATTTTACGCTAAAATGTTTGTTTTATAGCCTTAGGTTCTCGAAAAAACCATGCATCGGCTACATAAATGATTCTAGTTTTCTTTCAAAGGTTGTTCAAAACCATGAGATTAGCCTCCATGATTACCTGATCTAATGTCACTTAATTTTTTTTATCGGACACTTTGAAATCGAAAAGGTTCTCCTGTTATTATAAAAACTGAAGTGATACAAAGAATTACAAATACTGCCGATTATTTTAAAAACAATCCGGACACGCTACGTAAAGTACAATTTAATTTTATGAAGAGAAAGAACTTATGCAGACGAAGATATGGGGAGCGCGCTTCGAACATTTGTTATAACAAATACATAAATTGGTTGTTAGATCTTTTTTTTAGTGAAAAACTTTGTTATTAATATGGTTTCTTCGTTGTTACAAATAGAATAATTAAAGTGTGTAGGTGCTAAAGCCGCTGGGTACCAAAAAATTTTTTTTTAACGAAACTGTGCATGTAAGAAAAGTTTTACAACAAACAAAAAAGTTTCCAAATGAAATAAACTATCTAACGAAAAAAATCAGAAAACATAAACTCCTTAGTAAAAAAAGTACAATTGTTTATGTATCCGGTGTATGCTTTTGCTCTAAAACCTGAAACTTTGAAATATATTCATTTCGTATAAAATAATTTCAGTTAATGATATAAAAATCCAAACTAAAAATGATAGAAATTGGTTGTACCATTTAGCTATCATAGAAAAATTAAAAATTTTAACATACTTTGACGTTGTCTAGCCGTCAAATAAGGCATTTGTAGTTAAACATTGTACCGCCAGTTCTGGGACACCCTATATGGCGCAATTCAATAAGAACAGAGCAAACAATTTCATGGAAAATTTCGTTTGAAATAAAAAGTTTATTTTCTACAATTCTTAGTTTATTGTTAATATTGAACAGTAACAAAAAAAAGGTTTTTCTACAACTATTTCAAAGTTGTTATTTAAAATTGTACATTTTTTTGCTATGAAATAAACTAATCTAATAACTCGTAACCCAAGCACAACGCTCTTTTGAATCCAAACTTCTATCGAGATTAAAAACTTATCCGGGAGTATACGCGAAGGTTTATTTAACTTTAAAACTTCCGCCCAAAGTTAAAAGTTGAAGCAATCGGATTACGGTTGCAGAGGATTCGATTCGCAGGCGAGTTCGTTTTTTAATTTATCTTCAGTTCGCGATCAAAGATTTTTTTATACGATTTAGGCATGAATAACTTCGGAATAAAGTTGTCTATTCAGTGAAAGTCTATTGTTAGTTTGAGAAAGTCGAAACGGAAAAGACAATTTTAAGTTATTTTATTCGTCGGATATAAAAATTCCCTAAAATACCACTATGTCAAACCAAAGGACCTATTCAGAATGTTACAAAATGCACATACTTTTTAGAATTGATAATTTTGAAAAATATGCGATGTTACATGAATTGTTGCAGCTGCAATTCCAGCAGTGATTTGAGTACTACCACAAGAATTGAATGCAATTCGATGGTACAACCTTCCATACCTCAAATATAAATATACGGATGATGAAGTAAACGTTTCTAATTGATATCGCGGAGAGACGACATTCCATAGCTTTCCTACAGCCCAGACTTAATACCACCTGATTTCATTTTATAAGAATATCTAAAAGCAGAATTTATGTAAATAATCCAGCTATTATAGACCAACTTATCCCGAACATTCTCGAGAAAAAGAAGATAATTTAAATGACATAATTTTGAAACAATGATATTTTCAAGTTTCTTCTAATTGTAAGAAATAAATAAAAATTTATTTCCCTACGATTTGTTTTTTTAATTCTTGAACTTTAATAAGCTTAAAAATTTATAGGACACTCTGTATTAAATCTTCTTTAACAAAGACGTGTGATTCGAGCTGCCGTAAGACGAAATTTCTATAATTTGAGCTAAATTGCTTCTAATTTAAATGAAATTTCATCAACTAAAACGAGGCTCTTTTAAAAGACTCAAAGATTCAAAGAGCCTAGTTTTCTAGAGAAACCGCAATTCGGTTTCCCAGGAGATCCCGACAGTTTTATTTACTTGAAGATACCGCAAACAAATATCCAACAACTTCAAGGATCCCGGACTGATGCAGATTGTTGTTTGTTCATGTATTTGTTTTTCATGTGCGGCTTTCATTTAAATCTGATACGAAAAAAACTAATCTTTTAAAACTGTTTTCCTTTTTTGTTGAGTTGATTTTCATTTGAAACAAAAGTCAATATAAATTATTTTAATTAACACAGCTATTACAGACAAACTACGATTTAAATCTAAAATTAAACGATGCTCGAAATCGTAATCTTTCCTCGTACAATTAATTTTCTACTCTTGAGTTCGAAGATTCAGTTCCTTTTAAAAAATCCAAACGATTTAAAGGTGATTTTTAGCTTTAGGTTACTGAAATGAGAATCATAAATATTTATAAAGGGTTCTTGATATAAATTTAAATTTAAAAGCGGACTTTTCAAATAAAGCTTTACTGCTATTAGAGAATGAGGGTTTGACTCTTAATTCCCCAACATCCGTCTCTTAACCTTTAAATTGTGGTGTCCTTTTTTGTGAAATTAAATTGGAATTAGAACCTATTTACCGCTATTTTAAATTTGAATATTGAAATTTTTTCAAATATCTAATTGAATGAAAAATAAAGAGAAGAAATAGTTCAGAATTTCGCCCGTTTTCTTAAAGAAAATAACCACAAAGTAGAACTGGGTATAAGAAATACCAATAATACGCAAAGAACGAAGATTAAATTTTAAAATGTATATATCTACAGGGTGAGTCTTAATTAAAATTATCTATGGAAAGAAACTTCAATTTTTCAATTAAAAATTGCAAAGTTATGTTATTAGGTTTACTTACCTGATATTTTTTTACAATTATCAGAAGTGTATGCAGGCACTGAACAAATTAGAACATAACAACACAGTCCTGGGTCTTTAACCAACAGGAGAATGCGGATGGCCGAGAGTCCCTTTGCTTTGGGAAAATAAACTAATAAAAACGATATTGACAGAGATCCTAAGAAGTCTGTAATGGAAAGGAGAAGACATGAAAATTGGTAATGACAAAAAACAACAGAAATGGGTACGACTATTGATCTCTTACAGGAAATTCTATCTTGAGAGGCATTTATTCAGGTTCTAACTTGCTGAGTAATCAAACTGCTAGATCTACAGAGGGTTAGGAACCATATTGTTTGTCATTATTCATAACTTATATTTTTAAGATCAAAGTTTTCTGACTTTTTTGGTAGTACTTAGGAGGTTTAAGTGGCACAGCAAAGGAATAACAAATTCTCAAAAAAGGAACCATTGCGGTTGAACCTTCAAGTAATCAATATCCCTCAATTGAGTTTAATTCAAAAAATGGCATACTTCTATAAATCGATTACCGACTACTGTTCTAAACTATCTATAGGTTAAAGAAGGAAAACATAACTTTTTCTAAGCCTTAATAATTTATTAATAGTTTACAATCTTTAATTAATTTAAAAACTTTAAAACTCAAGAACGAATTATGAGGGAACTTTACTTCTGAAGAAGATTGAACGGCGTTTCCATTTTTAAAAAATGTCCTACCGCCCCTAAGGATAAATTGGACACCCCTTGGGGAAGATCCTAAGAATATTTCGGACTGAGAATAAATGGCTCCTAATATTTTCCTTTCGGGATCGCCTTATAATGACAAATTACCGATTACGCTACGACGAAATTTCCTCAATCTGCTTGTTTGAAGGCAATCGAAACCCCCCCATTCCCCAAGAGCGCTGAAAATCTTTTACAGATGTGCCTAAATGCTTGATTTGTAACCAAAAACCCTGTATAGTAAGAATTTTTTGTTTAAGCTTGAAAAATAAATTTAGAAGGTTATAAAAAGTTAGATTACAAGAGCGAGGTCGTGTTTTTATTCAAAGCCAATTTAAAGACGAGAGCACTTTTCGTCGACGGGAAAAAGACGAAGAAAAAGTTGTCGAGGACAATTTTATGTTTAAACTTGTAGATAAATATCAACGGCTCGTTAAAATCACATTTTTATTGAACTGTTTACATCTGTCCTCCCTATTTTAGAGCTGTACCGCAGTAAATAAACCAGCCTCGTAAAAATTTTCGATGGATTCCTGGCAGGAATTGTTATTTCGTTTCGTCGACTCAATAAATATCAACCCCACGGGACCAAAAAAGAAAATCAAATTCTTCCAAAAACCGTTGGAAGGCAAAAACACTTTATTATCTCGTTCATTGTCAAATGACTGAGTGAGTGGCGGCTATTTTTTTTTCAGAAAAAAATTAATGCAAAAAAGAGTTTAATTGAGTTCATGAATTTAAAATGGACCGTAAACTTTTTCTGGGATTTATAGACGTTTAAGCAGCAGCCATTATAAAATGACGAGGTCGAAATGGAAATTTGAAGATAAACTTTCATTTCCTTTTCGCTTTAACTTTTATGAAAATTTTCGAAAGTGACATTAAACTTTGTATAGATACCTTTTTACACGTTTGTCTATATAAAAATTATACGATAACAATATCGGTTAAAAACTTTGGAACAGGTATTTTTTAATATCATAAACATCCCACTCATAATACAGAATGCTATTGAATTATTTGTATATACTATTTTCACTGGCGAAAGTTGATCGTATAAGGATGCGTTTCTCAAGTTCGAAAAATAATTCCATTAAAAAATATATTTTTTTGTCCTTGTTTCGACGTTTGTGAACCAGCTACAAAATTAAGCATATTTGTATTCGTACAAACGAATATGAATATATTCTCAAATTCTACTTTTCTACTTTCTATTTACATATATAATACGAATATGGTTGTATTTACGGGTACAAATACGAACACAATTGTATTTCGTGTCGTGTTCTTACAAAAATGGGTATTAATATTACGTAGCATTTCAGTATAAGATAGAATATACAAAATACAACTACATTCGTATTAATATCTGTAAATGTATTTGTATTTATATCTATAAATGCTAATAAATTCCTATTCATATTCATATAAAGTAATTTTAGAAAATATATTCGTATTTGTTTTTACGAATAGAAATATCCAGCCCAACTCTGACCAGCTGGTATCATCACGAAGTTTAAGGGCATTATATATTCGTGCTATGTTGCCACGTTGGCGAAAAGTTCTAAAATATTTACGATACTTTAATGTAAGCTACAAGCCAATTTACAAATTAAAATTTGCACAGAAACGGATATTTTTGGGAAATCGATTTTATGACGCGATCAACTATTTTTAAAATCTTATTTTAAACTTACTTAATTTGCAAAATGATTTCAAATTAATTTCGTCACACAAAATAAACGATATTTCAGTAGTGTTGAACATGCTATCTACCATTTTTTTTAATTATTTTTTTGCATCACAAAATAAAGTACATCGTAAGTTAATCAAGTGGGTTCAGTTGTCAAAAATGACAATAAAAAATAAAATAGCAATGATATAATATATCATATATTATAACCTACATTTATAATTGACGGGCATATTGGTATAACGTGATAAGCCGCACATTTTGAAAAAACGATTTTATTGGTCCTTTCCATTAAGTAGGAACATATTAAGGTGTACCATAAAGAATTAAGCCATTCCTTAACATATCGCGCTACTAGTGACCAAAGAATACAAAACAAATACATACATAGTTTTAAGGGCAACTGTCAGATTTCAATGTCCGATATCTCCATTTTTTTTTATTGTGGTTTATCATATTGTTCCAATATGCTTCTCAATTGTAAATAAGTATATTTATAATTATGTATAAACACAAAACTATTTTTGCCTCTTCTGTAAAATCTCAAAAATGACAGATAGTATGTTTTGCCATAATACTACTGATTTATTACAAGAAATATTCAAAATGCCTACCGTTATTTCCAATGCAAATTTGAATTCTTCTCGACAGTGAAACACTTCGGTCTCTTTCATAAATTTGTCAGGAAAAACTACCGATGTTTCTTAAACGATGCACAACGTATACTAGAAGTATCAGTTTGTTTGGTACGCGCCGATTTTGACAACGTTCTTCAGAAAGGATACGAGCTCGAGATATATTTTCATCCACCAAAACGTAACATCACAATATCAGTTCATTCCGCGTTTGAAAATCTTGGTTTTTTAATTATTTTCAATGCAAAATAAGGAATAACGTCAAGAGTGGACCTTCGAGAACGGTTTTGTACTAACCCGAATTAGGGATGGGTAAAATAACCGGTTACTGCAATAACCGATTTCAGTTAAACTAATTAACCGGTTATAATCTGCTGTTTTAGTTTTCCGTCCTAATGGATGACTGGTTATAATAGCTAAGTTCGCGGATGAATCCTGAACCAGTAAGCGCCATGCTGATTGGTCAAAAACGGTTCAGAACTGTTCGCGAACTGCTTTTGACCAATTAGCATGGCGCTTACTAGTTCTGGATTTCATCCGCGAACTTAGCTAATATTTCATAACAGTAAAAATAGTAATAGTGGATTTCAGGTAAGTGGTCTATCACGATTTTATAGATAATTTTTAAAATGTTGCTATGACCTTATTAAAACGATTTTTGTGAAACAAGAAATTTTACCGGGTTCTGGAAAATATTGAGTTTTACTGATTTAAATATATTCAGACGTTTTAGTAACATGCTGTGTATTGTTTCAAACTCCAAGTTCCCATCCAGAGTTTGGACATAATAATCTTCTAATTGATTTCTGAATGTGGTTAATGTACATACATCTAATGCTCTTTGCGGTTGATTTTAGTCATACTCAATACAGTTGAGATTGGAGGCCTCAGAGACTTCAATCAGATTTTCTCTAGCTTTCATTTACTCTATTCATCAAGGTTAATTACTGTACGCACTGTTATAGCCAGCTATAAATGCATGAATTTCTAGTGCAGATCCGCGATTGATCTAAACAAATCGATAATCAGAATATCGTCAGAAACCTAGAATCCTTTATAAAAAATCAGAATATCTGGCTGGTTTTCATATTCTATAGCTCAGTCTAATCATTCCCGATTGTTTTGCAATGTATGTGGAATCCATAAAAGATTTCTTAGCATTAAATTGATCTCAGAACGCCTACATAGTCACGTATCGTTGCAATTTATGTTAGGGTGCCAATAGCAATAAAAATCCATGTATTTAACATCCTAGAGGTATCTAATAGAGCTGCTTTACGTTTAACTTAGAGGAAAATTGACCAATTTCAGTGTAACCAAAGGATTCTCTGTGTACAAGATCAAAAAAGTCTTTATGATCAGCTTGAATTATTTATTTCTTTATGATACATATGTATTTATCATTTACAAAATCTTACGTAATAATATCACAGTCAAAAGTAATTAGGTATTACATTTATAATCGTATATTTTGCTAAAGAATTTTAAAACTACGATAGGTTGAGCTTTACCAGTAGCTTAAATACGTATATCCAAATAACTTGTGGAATTTTTATTCTGAATATTGCATTACCTATAACGAGCGTCAAATTTAGGCAATTTGCACGAAATACTAGTTGAAATCTTACCTTTGGAAGTGGTTTCTAAAAGAAGTACCGAAGCAGGTTGAGGGGTGTCAGGTTTAACTTCAACTTCAATACTATTCGCTCGGTATAGTCGGAACAATGTTGCTTCACATCGAATTCGTAGTGGTTCCCAACTACCACCAACTCCTGTTAATTCTAGACGAGCTGTTCGTTCTTCCAATTGGTCTGGAGTTGATGTGGTTGTTTCTGAAGTATAACCGGGTACCTAAATTTTATTCAAAAATAAACGTTTAAAATAATTGTGTTTAATGAATAGGAGATGCAGTATGACATTATAAAGTTAATAATATAGTATGTATTTAGAAGGTGTCCCATAAAATAGAATCTGGGACAAATCTTTCGTTACGTCAATTATAAAGGGAAATCATTAAAATTGAATTGCACTCTTCAAAAGTTGAATTTTCGATGCCTTTTATTTTTATCTCCGTTTCGCCGAAATTTAGGCAGAAACCACACAAAAGCAACAAGCAGAAGCAACAAGTAACACGCAACTTACAACTATCGCTTTTAGAAAGCACACGTATTTTAATGTAAATATTAACATTAATATGGTAGTAATATCGCTCGAAGAAATGTCGGTCCGCAACTTACGCTTTATTCCAGTGGCAACATTCGTATTGATCGCTAGAGACATGTTTTGGTTTCTCTCCGTTGTAGCTTTTTAATATAGTTGAAAAAAGAAGATTATTTTCTTTCAAATTGTGTGTTATTATATACATAAAGAATATTCGTTAGGATATTTATTAGAAATGTCATACTTCATATTTTATATGTCGTATAAGTAATTGAGAGTTGCTTATTACTAGTTTCTTGTGGCTTGGGGCCTCAAAGTGATTTTTTGAAGAGCTTGAAAAAATCTTGTTATTTATAGGATGGATAGTATAAATATTGGTTATGCTCCTTATTGCGAATAAACGTGATCAAAATGTTTCGTTTTCTATTGCACTCTATTCCTTAACATACACACACTTTGGAAAAAAAATTGTAAAAAAAGCATAAATTAATATTTTGTGTTGTTAATACTTGTATTAAAAACGGGCATATTTAATACGAAACTTCGTTGTTTTAACTGGATGTGGAACAATTTTCCGGGCAATATTGAAAAGTTTGTTGTTTGTGTTGGTCAAACTCAATTATTTTTTGGGTCGGAAAATTTTCCACTAATTGCCAATTTTACATCGTTATGGTTTTCTTTTCCTCAACAACAGGCCGAACGAACGAAACAACTGCCGTAACGGGATTTACCTTTTCGTCGTTTACGAAAAACGTGACGTTTCCTGCAGGATGTGACGGAGGGGCATGACATGTCGCTATGAGAGGTCTTCCTTGTTCCAAACCGGATTTGTCGACTAGTACCAAAGGGACTCCCACTGGCACAACTGAAAAAAAAACACTTAACAGTTTCAAGGTAAGCAAATTTCCAGGAAACGTTTAAAAGCAGAAATAATTTATTATTGATTTTCAAAGCATAAGATAATATTATACAGGATCAACAAAACATAAGTATACAGTTTAAAGAGTATTAAAAATGAATCGGTTATGAGTTGTTGAATTTATTGGAAAAGAAAATGACAAATACGGAGTGTTCTTTCATTATGCAGTTTGATGCTAAATCAATGAGTAAGCGACGCTATTTGACGAAGAAAACAGTACTTATTGCTATTCATAATGCAGCACCTCATTCGCAAATGGCATAGCTAAACTGGTTGAACTGCCCTATGCATTATTGATCTAATTTACTTTTCAGATTTATATGTATTTCTTTAAAAAAAAACCACTCGATGAAAAACAGTTATGTTCTTAAAACACCCAACATTTTCTTAACGCTAGGTGGAACTTTTATTCGGATATTTTTTCGAAATTACGGAAAAACTCATTTCAAATAAAACCAAGAAATTGATATGATTTTTATAGGGGCTTGTTGAAAATCGTTAACAAGACATTGAGGCAAAATATAGCTATTTCTCAAACTGGTAACCCGCACGCCGTCCCGGACTCTCGTAAATCTCCGGTTGAATACGCCTCAGATAATTGGACAAGAACGTTTCGAACATATACGTCCACAATTTGTCCGGGTTTAATGTATATCTCTACTAATATTGGTTATTCAATTAATCGATGTGTTTAGTTACATTTTTAGAAGCGGCAAAATGTATTTATTTTTGTACTTAATTGTTGTTTTTATAGTTTAACATTCATTTTATTCAATTTCTTTTCCAATAAAGAAAATCGTTTATTTTCTAGGAAATCCATAACAATGAAACTTTATCAAACAGAGTTATTGAATAAATTGCCTATTCATTGGAATTCTTCTTTACTAAGAATTGTTATACAAAAGTTAACAACAAAAAAAATCGTGTGAAACAATTTTATCACCAACAGTTTGCTTTTGCGAACAAAACATTAATGGCGTCAGCACTTTCTTCCTCTCCTGGCGAAACACGTTCGTTAAACCTAAATTGAATCATTAGCTGTCGTTAATCACATTTCCCTTAGGCCGTCGAGGTCATTTATCAAATCCATTGTAGTAGGTAGTAGTAGTCGTCCCCCTTCTTCAAAGAGGGCGATTTGTTTAGCAAATTGCCGGAGGAACTTTTAGTTTCTAACCGAACTTACCTGCTACGGTCATTGGCGCTGATAATAATTGAGTGTGAAATAAAGGGGCATCAGCTGACACTTCGCATTGAAACTGTCCCGAAATATCTCGACCCACCGATAATAGTGTTAAGTTTTTCGAGTTAGATACTGATACCTGAAAATAAAATGGAAAAAAGACGATATTACAATACCGCTACATTTTTTGTCTTCAAATCAAGCTATTTGAATTCCCCATGACAGTAAAAAGGATTCAATTTCACAGGAAAATGGTTTTAAATAAAATTCATATGTTTATCGAAGCGTTCTGTTTTCCAAAAACAATCAATTAATATGCATCAATGATTTGCCCTAATATAATACTAGAACATCGGAACGGTTCTTTGTTCCTGCAGAAGGTAGTAAAAAACGATTTACTACGACTGGAATATAAAAAGATAATACGGGAACAGGCGTCCACTTAAGGAAGTAGAAAGTAGGAATAAAACGGTCCCTACTCTTATACATATTTAAAAAAAAAACAAGAAAAACAAGAAATTTCGTGAAAAGCAATTTGCCTAATGAGAAAAAAAATCAACTAAAACTTACATCTACTTGAATTCCTTGAAGGGGAAACACTCGAATTGGAGGTTCCTCTTTTGGCACATAACGATAAAATTCGACATATTCCCTATACCATTTTACAGAATATAACGGAGCTCCTTCCAGATCGTACTCACAACCTAATGTTACAGAATGTCCGGCTCGTACTGCTCTCGGAACGTTCAGACGCATTCCTGTCAACGACATACTGTTACGGATTCCTGCAACAAGTATTTTACATAATAAATGTAATTGGTCTTGGAGATGGATTGCATAGATGGATAGAGTGTTTGTGTGTGTGAGACATAATTTGAGTCGACTAATGTTAAATTAACATGGTGTAGTTGCAACATGCAACTGCACACGTGAGATTACTATAGTATTAAGGGATTGTAATTTCATGTTTAATAGTCTTAATCGGGTTAAGATTAGCGTTAATTCAATCACATATGATTGAAAATTATTTGGTCAGTCGATTAGTATTACATATTGATAAATATTAGGGGTAGATTCCAGTAAATGAGCAGGACAATATATTGGTCATCAATTTTCCCAGAGAATTTGCATTCTATAGAGAGTTATAGTACAGCGAAAACTTCGTACTCACTGTTTTTAGAACGATGGATTAAAAAAAGAGGGCGTAGAGAGTGACTTGCACCTTAACCAGTTTTGAAACCGCTGAAATTTTTCCTATGGGGATATTTAAAGACAAAAATCTACGCAACACAGCCCAAATCATTAAAAGATTTGCGACAACAAATCGTTAACGAATGTAATAAAATTACACTCTCAATGTTACAAAATTTCAGAAACCATTTTGAACAATAACTCTGCTGTTGTATGGAAGTTGGTGGTAAACATTTTCAACATTTAATAAACTAAAACCTTTGTTAGGTAGTTTTGCTATTTCGAACTTTCCAACGTTATTCCAGTAAACAACTAATCTAAATTATAAAAACTATTTGTTGTTGAAAAGCAGATTTAAGGCCTTTAAAAGTGACATATCACTTAATACTCCATTCCATTTAAGATTTCAGGCCTGAATGTGATCCCTGGTTAGAGATTAAAGCTAGAGGATTGGAACGAATTTAGTAAAACGTTGCTCGAACAGAATAAAATGATGAAAAATTAAAATTGACACTAAAAAAAATAATTATAAACATGCTTTTTTTAGTTTTTTTCACTTTTTTTTAATGTTTATTATTTTGATGTTTATTACAAATCTTAATTTTAAACAATCATACAATTTTGATAACATTCGATCATTTCAACGTTTTAACTAACGGTATTCGAAGTCACAAAGTTAATATAGTGTGAGATAGCAACTTTAATAAAATGGGGCTTTTTTATGCACCAGAGGTTGGAAAATAAGAATATGTAATCAGAAATGACGTGCCTTGAAGCTCCTCAAAGTTATATCATATTTCATAATTTCAAGCTATAGCAGCTAGCTGTCTACAACGAAACTGGAAATAGATTTCAATTTTTTAACCTAAAAAACTAACAATGCTAAAATTTCATATTGAAATTCGCATTAGTTTAGGAGTTACCAAAAAGAATTAATATAAATTTCAATATTTCATATTCTGTAAGTCCACTACTCTCTATGTATAAAAAATGTAGATAAATTGTAATCAATTTAGTAAAAATAATATTTTTACATATTATGTATACCTTTGACGCATTATATGTATAAGGACTACTCTGTATGACGTATTATACAAAGTATAGCAAAAATAGTGGGCTAGCTATACATAGCCTATTTCTACGACAAAAAATAAGAGAAAAATTTATAGAAACGAATTCCTAAAATGATATGTTGCTCAGTTACCTCCACTTGAGATTTTCTAGTTTTTTATTCAAAAAGTTAACAAAAAACGATGTTATTTAATGGAACTCATAATAAATGTTCAAAATGACCTCCACAAGCAGCAATAAATGTTTAAGCTCATCATATCATGGACTTCTATACTCGCCCAAAAATTCCTGTTGTGTTCTAAATTTGCTGGCATCTGTCTTCCATTCTCGGTCGAAGACATCTTTTGCCAATATACTTTTTTGAATATTATTACCTGCATATTTCTCAATACGATCCAACGCTCGTTCTTCTAATTCTAAAGTTCTTGTAGCTTGTAGCCTGCAGCGGTACTGGTTTAACAACGGTTGGAAAGGCCCTGTTTCCCCTAATCTATTGTGAAACCTTTTGAATGTTTTCTCGTTTGGTTAAGGTCGGTTCGGGAAGTTGTGTGCATAAAGTCTACTTGCTTCAGCTCTATTACAACATGTCAGACCGTACGTTAAATACATGTCGAACATCTTTTCGAAAAATAATCAGTTATTTTTATATAATTAACTAGAAAACAATACTTGAATATGTGCACATATAACTGGAATGCCTAATCAGTTGTTACCATTAAAACAAATGAGAGGTCCTCGGGAAAAACATGGATTGTTAAAAATTCAACATTTTTTATTATGTGTTCCTCTCTGTAGCTTTTAATATATATTTCATTGTGGTACAGGTTGCAGGGAATAAAACAGAAAAGTGTACAAAATATTAATAGGAAATTTTATTATTCTCTATTGGAAAGTTGAACGACATGTAATCTTAAAAAGGAATATCTCGAAAATACGATTTTTGAGAATCCATGATTTTTCCGTAAACCCTTCAAATGGAGCCAATAATTTTTTAAATTCGTTGCTATAACTCAATAACGTTTCATTTTAGGAATATATTTATATCAATTTTTTGTCTTATTTTGGGGCGTAGAAGTTGACTGTGTATAATCAGTCTATCCTTTTGTTACACGCTGTATATACAGGTAGATCTGTTCCATTTGTGCTTTATTAAGGTACCTACATTGGGTCCTATATTTTGTTTTTATACGAACAAATGGTTTTTTTAATTCGAGTAAAATGTTCCAAATATCGAAATTTTCATGATTCCTTTTCATACAATTGTGCATCAATTCTATACAGCTTCATTACCCACAAATCTAATTCCTCCGAAAGCCTACTTTAGGGGCCTAAATAAATGGAAATCATTTAAGAAATGGATGGTGGAGAAGTGTTTCCTAATGCAATTTGATCAACATGTCTTTTGTTAGCTGTATAAGCTCGTGTTCACGCAGCTGTGTTGTGTAACAATCAATTGACCGTTATTATGTCGAAGAATAACACTTTTAATCGAATAATTACATCTTTTCTGGACTAAAAGCAGATTTAACTTCTTCAGATAGCATTGTGTATTCTAAAAAAACCGTTTTTATAATATTATTAACTGAAGAAATCGTTTTTACCGTGCCTTCATTTTAAACATGAACGCTTACTGTCTGAGACAAGTAAATCCAAGTTTCATCAAAAGTAAACAAGTCACTGAGAAATCATTCTCTTTCTTATTCAAATCGCTTTAGGAGTCCGAATGCTACTTGAACTCATTTCGGGAACTTTGGAACCCCTCTGGTTCCAAAATTCCTGTACAGTTTCCTCATGGCTCAAAACATTTTGAAATGCCTATATTCTTACACAACAGTAAAACATTTTGTTAAAAAGAAAGGTATTTTTTAATTTAACTTAAAAAAATGTTCTGAAATGTAAAATAACTAATTTAATACATAGTATTTGGCAGTTTAGTTGAAAAAAAAACTGAATTTCCATTGAAATAAATCCGAGAATCTAGCGGTTTCATCCAATTTACATAAAGAGAACGAGAGAAGAAACGAGTTTTCTTTTTTAGTCGGACAGCTAATTAATGACGGGCACTTTAAAAAGATTTCGACCAGTGTAACGTTTCAGAAAAAATTAAAATCCCCGTTTCTCCGTTCTGTGGGCGCAAATTCGAATTGCGTTGGGTAATTAAAAATATAAATCCGGATTTAAATCTCATCAGGATAAGTTAATGAAGCGGCTCGCTTTACAATGGCTAATCGTTGAATACAAGTGACAAAAAAAAATTCTGGATACCTAGTAATTCGAGCGTGGCGAGCCGGAACATTTCGATGAAAATTAAAATTTCAAAACGAACGATTTGAAATTGGTGGATAAATCGTTGCTTATCGGGTAAAACTAAGCTTGATTTACGCGAGAAACGCTACGGATTTAATAGCCAACAATGATTTAAAACGATTTTCGGATTAGTTTTCAAACCAAATTCTCAAATATAGTGTTTTAACACAACCGGTAGTCCACTAGTACAGATTATTAACAATAAATCGTAAATGAAAATACAGGTGTGATCCAAATATAGTTTATGACACATCCGTTACTTTAAAAATACAACTATGTTAACAAAGAAGAGAACCCGTTCATATTAATCTCTTTAAAAACAATTTCCTGATGTTGTAATACATTTTCGTAGGAATCTTGAACACATTTGTTACAGTAATTTTTTTAGAATATCCTTCGTTTAATTTTAATTTCAAAAGTCTGCTCTCAAAAGTCTAACAAATGCCAATATTTTCAAGAAGTGGTTGTAAATATCCCGTAAAAAAACGATTTTCTACAGTACAATAGTTTTGTAGCTTTTTTATTCCCTCCGGTTGAAATGACTGAAAATTTGCCTCTTTTCAAATATATATTATAGTATACATTTTTTTTTGGAAAACTATTTTTATTAAATATTTTAATATTAAACGAGCAACGTAGAAAAAATGATGCTTTTAAATATCAAATGGTCAATTGATAAAATATCTCTTCATATTAAAGCTCTTTTAATGTTCGAGATGCAGCTTATAAAAGTTGCACCCGTTTTCTTAAAAGAAATAATTAAGGAAATAACGTTTTTTTTCCATATTCTAATAAGTATTGATTCAATTTAATTGCAGTTTTAATGAAATAAAGTTTCATGGAATTTCAATTCAGTCTTGAATTTCCAGAAACATTGAATTGAAACATGTAATAAACTGAAGCATCTGTTTGCAACTAACAAAGACTTAGAATAACATCTCCTAAATGACTAAAAACTATTCAAATTATCATATAGAGTGTAATATTGTAGTTCACAATAGAAATCTAATATTTGTTGTAGACCATATACTACATAAATATTTATTTGGCATAATATTCGTAATAATATTCGGAAAATTGTGTTTATGTCAACTTCAAATAAACTTAAGTGTTCTCAGTAAATACATATGTATATGTATATCTGTATGTTAATTGACAATAACTTTGAAAGTTTCCAAGAGAACAGATTGTATTTGAATTGCCCAAAGGAACTTTGTCTTTTCATAAGAAAATTACTCTTGAATTGTTTAGGAGTCTTATTATAGCTTTTAGAAGGTGGTATATAAACTTTTGTTGGTGTTGTTGCCAAAGAAGTTACAATAAAGTTACATGTCTGTGTACTAGCATATTAGAAGTTAGAAAGTTTAAATTAATTAAAATTTATTATTATGATAATATTTTTTTCTAATTTTGTTTTTTAACACACATTTACAAATGTATACTACCTGTTTGGACACTAGCCTCCACTCAATTCATTAACTTATGCCATTCATTCCACTCCAATTCATTAACATTCAATGTTTACAACAGTTATCATTCTTTGATAATGATGATATATTGTTGGTAGACCGCACTTCATAGTATAGAGTGTGTCTACAAAATGTCCTTTAAATAGTTATAAATGAACAAATCAAGAGTCAACAAGTTCAAAGTATGCAGTATCCATGAAACGGGATTTACTTAACATAAATAAATCCCAACAGTTCACAAAGTATGCTACTATATCTTTGTTCTTATTATTATTATCTAATCAAGCTTTAAGATTTTCCAAGGAAAACGCTTTTTTGTTAAGGTTAAGTAATCCTCCGTTCCATTATATTAAAAGAAATAAACCAGGATTTATATCTCAGTCCTTTTCATTTAATAGGATCCCAATCCTTTTGACATTCTCTCAGAAATATATACAATAATCTGAAAATCTAACCTTTATGTTCGGCTTTATTCTTAAGTTTCTTTTCCCTACAACTCTTATTCAATTCTTTTCTCTCGCTGTTTATTCTGAACTTTAATTGGATTATGTTTATTCTTTTTTAAAATAGCTGGTTTTTAAATACTTATTACTACTCACAGATATTAAGCTAAATTCTCATTAGATTTTCTACGAAATAATACTTGTTCGACTTTAATACGGTTTACGAATAATTTAATGTGCAAAGCCTGACTAAATCAAGTCTGAAAGCGAAAAGGCAATTCAAACGAATATGAAGTTAGTCGACATCGTGATTTGAGTTTTAATGGAATAAAAGTTTTTAAGTATAAATGCAGTTGTTGAACATTTAAGTGTGAATTCGACGAGCGCCAATTGGGTTTTGCGAAAGTTATAATTGTATGAATGTATGTATTTGATAATATTGAAATTAGACCAATATCTGTTAAAGAAAAATTCGTACAACCAACTGAAATTGATTTACAATAGTAGGTCAATTATAAATATATTTGTTCATTTTTTTATAACAAAAAATGACAAAAGAAATTTGAAGCATTTGCTATCCATTTTTTTCCTTCAAACCTTTTAAATTCTAATTAAAAAAATGAACAGAATGAAAGGAGTAATTATTAAAATGAAGTAAATATTAAAATTTTAATGAAAACTATTAAATTCCATTTGACCTGACAACTGATTGATTATCTAATCAAGAAACCAGGTGGTCAACCACCCATCTAATCGTATTGAGTACACATGGGATTTAATATTAAAAAAAATCGCCGAGGTTTTCCTTTCCTCTAGGTTTCCATTAGGTCATTCCATAAATAATGTATTTTTTTCAATTCAATTAACTAAAAGTCGAAGAAAGAATATAACTTGATGCAAAAACAGGTAGTTCATTTACCTTATACCAGCTCGTATTCTTTCCGTGAGTGAATGTTAAGAAAAGTGCAATTCGGATTTCGCAATAATTTTTCGAAAGTTATAACGTATTCAATATGGTTTGCTTTTTAAGTTCAATAAAAGCAACAACACAACGGAAAATGCGAAGAAAATATATTTATAGAACGATATCCATAAACTATAGTCTGAACATATCGATGAAGATCTAACAAAAAGATGTAAGCGCCACAAATTCAAAAATGGGGTTTTATCGTTTCTTATGGATCTTTTTCTGCCTGATCGGGTAAAGCAAACAGCAAAAGGAATAAATTAATACTTTTTAAGTAATTTAAATTTAAAATTAGATAGCCAGCAAATCCTGGCAACGTATAGATTAGGAAAGAATTAACGCATTGTTTATGCCAGATGTAAAATTTTGTGTTTTTGTTTTTTTAATTTTGAACCAGTAAACCGATTATTTAATTGTTTTAGAGAGATTGAAAAATGCTTTTGTCGATTGTTTTTTGTAATTTTTCAATTCAATTGACTGTTTTCATCCATTTAGTTACAATAGTCACGATAAAAAGAAAATAGACTTAAACGTCATTCGGAATTTGATAGGGCACGTAAGCTACATAAAATAAGGATTTCTAGTATTTTCACCTAAATAAACTTGTTTTTTCTACTTATCTCATACATGTTTTTATTGTTGGAATCCATTGCATGAGAGTTATCCAAGCTTAGTCTTGTTTTATAGTAGAAAATACTTATTTTATGTTCTTGTAAAGTTTGGTAAATGCCGCTTACGTCTTTTTCTCCAAGATCTCCAACGATATATTGAAGAAATTAGTTGTTGACACAGATCGTATAAAAACAGAAATTGTAAGCTGTAAAGCGATTGAAAATGTTAGAAATTTTTAAATATTTTATTTTTACTCTGTTATTTATAACTCAATTTATTTTTATCGAGTCAATAAAAAAATACACTGTCTTATATTATTGAAAATGCTCTTTTTAGTAAAATCATAAAATTATTCTCTTCCCTACAAACATACTCAATGTTTAATATTTGTGAATTTCTACTCATCAACGATACTTTTGATCTATTGTAATTTTTATATTATTACCAGAATATAGTGTTAATGAAAGCTTCAAAAATTTAATGTCAGAAACTACAGTCTGAAAAAGAAGCCATGCCTTGACAGATCTCTAAAGTTTTGCGAAAACTTCCACTAGTCAGGTCATTTATCGGCACCTGCGTGTCATCGAAAAAGTCGGAAAATTGAGTGAATGGATTGGGTCTTTGAAATAATATTTTTTGACTACTGATGAAAGACCTATAAATTTTTTAAGAGGCCAAGGCATAGGGGCAACAACAGCTTTTCTCGCTAAATAAAATCGTTACCCTAATAAAATGCTGTTGTTACTTCTTTAGATAAATGTAAAAGGTAAGTAAATTTTCAAATTCAAACTGATATCAAAGGGGATCGTAAGTAGTTTAATCAGCTTAGGTCAGCTCTAGAAGAAATACGACCCATTCTGATTTCTAGATAAAAGAGTTTTCAAATTAAACCAAAATTGTGTTATATTTTACTGAATAAAAGAAAAATTCATGTTTTTGAATATTTTTTTTACTTTCAGGAATTTTAATCATTTTTTCCGTTGCTTTACTTAAACTATTTATACAGGGTGAGGGGTAATATCTTGTAACTGGTGATAGTGGAGGTCTCACGCTATCAGAAGATCCCAATATTGCTGTAATGCTGTGTAATATGCATGGTTTTCGACTTTTTGTTCTATTGAGTGTGTTCATACATTATTCCTTAAGGTAGGTTATGTTATGTCTTATAGAACATTGTATGGAGCAAAGGAATTTAAAATTAATCATCTTTTCTTAATGGAACACAAACATGCAAAATTTGAGTGATAGGAGTCATTTAATAGAAAAAAAATTGTGGAAAAAGATCTTTAAAAATCAAAATAATACTAATCGTAAGAACAAATACATATGTCCAATAACTAGTTTACACTACCTTTGGTGCCTCTGTACGTAGTTTCTATTGTTTCCGATTCATTGTAGCAGGCAGACTTTGAAAATGTAAAGATTTTTTGTAGCAACTCTAGTTTTTGAGATACTGCTAACTTGTATTATGAAAAATGAAAATTTTACTTGAAAAAATATGGTTATTTAAAGAAAAAAATCCATTTCATTATTAAATATAAATTATAATTTATATTTAATAATAGTAATAATTATTATTATTATTATTATTGCAGGCCTGCAAAATTGAAGTTATCGAAAACTTTTTCAAAATTTCATCTGACTTCACATATTTTTGGGGTGCTGAATCCAAAACGAACCTCGGTTTTATACAGCAATTTCATTGTAATTTCCGAATTCATCAGACTAAAATACGCATAGGAGAGGTAAAACAATAAAAAAGTTTTTTCATCGCAGGCCTGCGTTATCATTTATTGTTCTACAGGTAGCCTGATTATTTGGATTTTCTGCTAGTTGGTCAGGATTACTCCAAGAGCAACTACTGGTCATCACCATCAAAGAGAGACCTGACAATGATGCAGAAGTATAGCGTGTTGTATTTCTGGTAAAAGTACATACACCTATTTTCATGTATGCCTAATGATAGCAGATTTTTTTTTTAATTTCAGATACAATGCTTGTCCAAGATATTATGACGGGGACTATTACTACATTTTCTAGGTTCCAGATTTTAGGAATTTCGTTTTTTAGGTTGGTACATTTTTAAATTTTCTAAGCATATTTTTGAAATACATAAATTATTATTTCCAGATATAAAAATATCCACTAACGTAGCTTTCTTATTATGTTGATCAATGACGGTAATGCCTCCCTGATTATTTACTATTTACCTTTTATTGTTATTGCTATTATTATTGCTTCGATATTATTTTAATAAGTGTGGTCTGTCGTTCTAAATAAACACAAACTACTAATGTAAATTTCATATAGCAAACGACTGACTTTTATCCATAGATTTTAACAAAAATAATGAAACAACTAGGGGGTTCAGGTAGTTTTCCTGAACATGATGAAAATGCTTTTTATTACGATTTCTGTTTATGCTCCATTCGAACATTGTAGTACACCGTCGAATGGTGTACTAGCAAATAAGTAATTTCAACATATCACGGAAACTCGCACTGTTGTTGTTTTTTTTTTACGGTATTTACGAATGAAATCGCCAAAATTACATAGGTATAGTATAACCAGTCATTAAATTTAGGGCGACAAACAAAAAATATTATTTTAATAGGTGTAAACTAGTGTAATTAATGAATAACCTTGTAACCTTGTGATGGACGACGTCAACAGCTATCAGAAGACCTCAATATTATTATAATGTAATATGCAGGGTTTTTGATTTATAAACATTTTTGTGATTTTTCAAAAAAGCTTTAAATTGTTATTTCTTTGTCTTGATATTGTCATAAATAAAAGAAGTTCTACTTCCTATATTATATTTAATATTGCAGAATATTTCTTTTATTAGGTCATCATACCATGTATTTTTCATTAACGCTTACTCGACGTTATTACATTGTTTGTTTTTTTAAATAAAAACGACTTTTCGTTTCATATCGTTTAATAACATCTTTTAGAAATTTTGAATTTTTAGCATTGTTTAAATGGTCAAGTATTTTAAAAAAATATTCATGTAATGCAAGTTCTATGCTGCAACACATATAAATTTTGTCCTGCGGGATTAAAGTATTGCTATAACAATAAAAAAGTAAAAATATTTTATTTTCCTTATCATTTTTAGGTATTGTTAAACAAAAGCTTAAAATTACAAACAGTTGTAAAACACATATTTATAAACAAATGCGCATTATAATAGTAATAAATGTACCTATTTAATACTCAAATTGTAAAAAAACGAAATTAGTAAACGGAGATAGTCGAATTTAGTTACAAAAGCTTTTGTGCGAAGATGTAGAGCTTGTATTAGAGTAAAAGGTGTTCAATTCGTCCATTTTGTAAATTCGTTCATAAATATATATGTGATTTACAATTGTATTTGATTTTAAACGTTAGTTTAACGATAATAAATGTTGATAGAAATAAAATATATGTTCTTTTTCTCATTTTAATAGCAATACTTTAATCCTACAGGACTAAATTTACATGTAATGTACTAAAGTAGGGTCTGCATTAAATGGACAATTGATTGGTTATTTGAAGAATGTTAAAATTTCAGAATTTTTAAGGATATTACTAAGCGATATGAAACGAAAAGTCATTTTTATTTAAAAATAAAAAATGTATAAGGTACCGTAAGCGTTAGTGAAAAATACATGCTTTGCTGACCTAAAAAAAGAAATCTTCTGCAATATTAAATATAATATAGAAAGTAGAACTCCTTTTGTTTTCTAACAACATCAAGACAAAGAAATAACACTTTGTCCCTTTTTCCAAAAATCTCAAAAATGCCAATAAGTGGAAAACCCTGCATATTTCAATATAACAATATTCGAGGTCTTCTGATAGCCGGTGACGTTCCCTATCACCGGTTACAAGGTTATCCATTAATAATCAGACATACGCATTTGTTTCCAGTATATTTCTATTTTTAAGGGATTAGTCTTTTCCATAATTTATTTTTCCATTGTATGGTTCCTATCACTAAAATTTTTCCATGTTTGTGTTCAACTTGAAAAGAATATTTAATTTTAAATTCCTTTGCTCTACACAATGACCTATAAGATATAACACTCTTACCTTACGGAATAATGTATGAACACACTCAATAGAACAAAGTGAAAAGTTATTTTCTTATAATAGCGTTACTAACATCGCTATAAATTTCGATTAAGTTGAAAACAATAGAAACTGCAATGTTCAACATTATTTTAAATTTATATTGAATCAAAAATGACTAGATTTCAGTCCTTTGTTAAAAACATAAAATATATTGTTTGGTTTAATAATATACCATAATTTGGCTTTTATTATTTTTATTTCCTGTTGGAATTTCCTATGTATATGAATTATATTATATTTTATTGTTGCTTATACGAAAAACTTCATACTTCAAACCCATTAAATTAAATACATGAAAAATAAAATTAAAATAAAAGAAATATAATCAAACCAGTCACTTAAATCTCCCAGGGAATCTCTTCTAACGACATTGATAAATGGAGATTGCTTTTCAATATTCAACCGCATGTATTTAGCTACATATACAAGGGAAACGTTAAAGCGGCAATTTCTTATTGACAACAAAATCCATTTTCACCATTTACTTGATAAAACGATTAATAATTTTCCAAATTTCTCTCGAATAATATTCCTCCTCTCTCCTTTTCCGCGACTGTCATAACCCGAAACGGTACAAATCATAATTTATTTTGTGCCTAATTGTAAGGATTTTTCCATAATTCATGTAAAAGTTAAACAAAACATCATAGTTTTTAAGTCTTTAAAGTGGGCGTTAATGAATTAAAAAAAAATATATATATACAATTATTCTTAAAAGTTTGAAGAAAAACTTTTTTTTTAAACTCACTTTGAAATAAAATGAACGTAACCAACAGAAAGACGAGAAAGGAGTTCATTTTCAGTTACACTTTCCACGAACAACTTTTACATGTTCTCCATAAAATTGAAACTCCCAAAAAAAAACACTTTTTCCCCACTCTCGAATTTCTACTCGCGATACATTAATGCGTTCAGACTCATGATTTTCGCGTTTGCGTTTGCCGTGACGTGTCTTCGTTTCGCAAACGATAACTGGCAACTAAGCAACAAGAATATTCTTGTGCAAAGAGCCGCCAAATAGTCCGGACCTGACACGCATGCCCAAAAACAAGACAATTGGCCTTTGGCAGAATTTCTTAATGCCCAGCTNATAGCCGGTGACGTTCCCTATCACCGGTTACAAGGTTATCCATTAATAATCAGACATACGCATTTGTTTCCAGTATATTTCTATTTTTAAGGGATTAGTCTTTTCCATAATTTATTTTTCCATTGTATGGTTCCTATCACTAAAATTTTTCCATGTTTGTGTTCAACTTGAAAAGAATATTTAATTTTAAATTCCTTTGCTCTACACAATGACCTATAAGATATAACACTCTTACCTTACGGAATAATGTATGAACACACTCAATAGAACAAAGTGAAAAGTTATTTTCTTATAATAGCGTTACTAACATCGCTATAAATTTCGATTAAGTTGAAAACAATAGAAACTGCAATGTTCAACATTATTTTAAATTTATATTGAATCAAAAATGACTAGATTTCAGTCCTTTGTTAAAAACATAAAATATATTGTTTGGTTTAATAATATACCATAATTTGGCTTTTATTATTTTTATTTCCTGTTGGAATTTCCTATGTATATGAATTATATTATATTTTATTGTTGCTTATACGAAAAACTTCATACTTCAAACCCATTAAATTAAATACATGAAAAATAAAATTAAAATAAAAGAAATATAATCAAACCAGTCACTTAAATCTCCCAGGGAATCTCTTCTAACGACATTGATAAATGGAGATTGCTTTTCAATATTCAACCGCATGTATTTAGCTACATATACAAGGGAAACGTTAAAGCGGCAATTTCTTATTGACAACAAAATCCATTTTCACCATTTACTTGATAAAACGATTAATAATTTTCCAAATTTCTCTCGAATAATATTCCTCCTCTCTCCTTTTCCGCGACTGTCATAACCCGAAACGGTACAAATCATAATTTATTTTGTGCCTAATTGTAAGGATTTTTCCATAATTCATGTAAAAGTTAAACAAAACATCATAGTTTTTAAGTCTTTAAAGTGGGCGTTAATGAATTAAAAAAAATATATATATACAATTATTCTTAAAAGTTTGAAGAAAAACTTTTTTTTTAAACTCACTTTGAAATAAAATGAACGTAACCAACAGAAAGACGAGAAAGGAGTTCATTTTCAGTTACACTTTCCACGAACAACTTTTACATGTTCTCCATAAAATTGAAACTCCCAAAAAAAAACACTTTTTCCCCACTCTCGAATTTCTACTCGCGATACATTAATGCGTTCAGACTCATGATTTTCGCGTTTGCGTTTGCCGTGACGTGTCTTCGTTTCGCAAACGATAACTGGCAACTAAGCAACAAGAATATTCTTGTGCAAAGAGCCGCCAAATAGTCCGGACCTGACACGCATGCCCAAAAACAAGACAATTGGCCTTTGGCAGAATTTCTTAATGCCCAGCTATGTACATTATTTTGCCTATTTATTGAATTAAAATGTAAAAATGATAAATGAGCGTGGGCATGGATGATTTTATGTTTCAGAGTTCTCTAAAGGGAAAACAGTTATCTAAAAGTATGCGGATGAAATTTAAACCCGAAAGATTGTTTCTCGAACTTTTAGATAGGCTTTCAGAAAATTTCAAACAGTTTCCTTTAAGTTACGGTTAAATATTTTAAAGTTTAAAAACAATATTTATCATAATTTCAATTTTAGTAATTTGAAAAGGTATTGTAGTCAAAGTTGTCTAATTTTTAAAAGAGCAACCTAGCTATCTATAAAGGTGGAGAGTCCTTAATAATATAAAATGGGTTGTCATTTTAACAGTTTTCCTCACAATTACCACAATTTCGAAATTTCTGAGACGATAAAAGGAAATAAAAGTGAAGGAATGTACTATCGACTGTGAAATATCGACTTTCTCCTGAATTTTTATACATGGAAAACTTGGAAAAGCTAAATGCCTTCATTGCCCACCTGTGCGTCATAATTTAAGAGGATATGATTGTACATTTGCTTTGTATCCATATGTTGAATTATTGAATCTTTTCAAATAAAAAATCGCGCCGAAGAAGAATTAAGCGACATTGAAACTGTATTTTACTTAATCCTGATATATTTTATATGTTATAAACACACTTTAGTCCCATTGATGTTCTATATCAACGAGACGTCATTTTGGATTTTATATAATATTTTAAATATAAATTTTTGAGAAAATAGAGAAATGAAATTTATTGGAAATTGAAAGTAAAATCGATTTTCTCCAAAAGTATGTTGAGCAGCGCCTTGGAATTTTTGAAAATTATAGATTTTAATGCGTTGAATAAGCTAGCTTTGAGTTCTAGTCTCTATCTAGCACAATTTTCGAGAAAATAACAACTTTAAAAAGTCCATTTTTGTATATGTATTCGAATGACGAAAGCCGCAACTTCCAATCTCTCATAGTTTTCTAGAAAAAAGAATATTGAAGTGGGCAAATTTCAAAAAAGATAAAATATTTTTGATTTGAAATGAAATTTATTTCACCTTTTCCGTTGACATTAGGTACCTTTTATGAAGTGTGATCCGCTGACTCCAGAGGAAACTAATTTTAAATCCAATAAGAATTTAACGCTATCACCGTAGTATTCAAAACAAAAAATATCCTCGACTAAACCGTACATGTTACTGACAACTGTTGTTTTTATTGGAAATATAGGTTGACTGGTGTGGTTTTTATGGAACTGGTGAACGTGTTAGGCCCTGCAATATGAAGATATGTGCTTTTAATGAGAAAGCCAGAGGATAGATACATTGGATAAAACTCAATTCCAACAAAAAAATAACAAGTGTTAACGTTCCCTGAAACCCATTAATTGTGAAAACCATATTACAGTATTTTATTTAATTTTAATAATGGTGACATCAATTTTCATCTTAATTTTATATAAAAGCATGAAAAGAAACTTTAAACTACAAACGTTTTGAAACGACAAAGAAAATTTCAACGTCATTAACTTCCTCGTTCCAATTCTGTTAAAAGAGATAACAACATTGTTAAAATTGGTCAACTCCATGGACGTGGCACACAAGACAATTAACACTAATCATATTATTGTGACCTTTAATATCCTTTTAGTGTGCTCATTGGAGTTAATAGAGTTAGTTTTCTTTAATAAATTATAAAACGTCGTTCTTCATTTTAATGGCAATTCTCAATCTACCTACCAAATATCCTTGTTGGATCAATTTGCCTTAATTGGTTCCCCTTAGTAAGTGGTATTCAATATATCTACGGTTAGTTTAGTTACGTAATCAAAATTTCAACAATCACAATTACAATTGATTGTTCTACAAACAAACATTAACGCTTAAACTATAGTAAATTCTTCTGATGTTTATGCGAACAATGAAATAAGTTTGCGTGTTGTCTTGACATTAGTATGTACACCATTCAACAAACTCTATGGCAAACCTAATAATAAAAAGACATTTAGGCCAAACACGAAATTATGGATATTGTTATGTGAGTGGTTTTTTCTATGACAGGTATTTTAGAGTCTAATGCGAAGCTAGTTAGTAATTTTTGAACAAAATCGTAATGAAATGTATGAAAAAAAATTCTACGAAAATATTTTCATTTTTTGAAAATGCTTTGTTGAAAATTAAAATTACAGAAAAAATGTAAAAATTTTTGACAAAACACCCTGTATCGATTTTAGAGTAAAAATAATAACATATTTCCCTATGAAATAAATCCTTTTATCAAAACTAAATGAAATTATGTTAAAAAGTTAATTAAAATCTAAAAAAGAAATGTGTACTAAAAGCGACCCGTTTTGTTTGGGTGTGAAATCACTCTGAACCGTCCGTTCTTCTTTTAATTAATGTTTCATTTCTAAAAGCATATTTCCTTCTTCGAGCACCAGAAAGTTTTGCTGCAAACTGAAAGAGAAAACGTTACGGATTTTAATTCTTTTCTTTGAATTTGACAAGTTAATTCAAACGAAAAATATAATTTAATATATCAAAATTACAATTTCAGTACAATTTTTTTTAGCGTCAAAATAATAAGTTTATTTTGTTAACGTCACGAGTATTTGAAACAAATTAAAAACATGCTTTGGTCTTGGAAAAACTGATGTAATTCAACTTTTAGGTAAGTTTTAGATTGAATTTAGTTACTTCTTTTTCTTATATTGATTACATTTCTAAAATACACCGTGTCCGTAAAGTCACGCATAAATTCAATTTAAAAATCAGGTGTGTGTTTTTTAGAAAAACCCTTGAACACGTTGTTTCTTATTTTTGAATGCGGTTTTTCTGATGGTAAATTCATGTATACAGGGCAGCCCAAAAACCAGGTACTACCACTAACTTTGTTTTTTCAAATGGAAACACCTATTTTTTATTTCATATTTAGATTCTGCTTAAAATTCTAAGTATGTTTCATATAACATGTCCTATACCTAAACTCAACACTTACCGAGATATTGACAATTGAAATTATATAAAAAAAGCATGGAAAAAGAAGATTTCAGCAAAATGCTATTTGATATAAACCGTACAGTGTGTAATTTCATTAAGATGCCTCCATGTTTAGAACTTACCAATGAAGATTACTTAAATTTGTTTCTCATTTATGGAGAATGTAATAAAATTAATTCAAGAACATGTGAAACGTTTGCTCAAAGATATTCTAACACGCCAAGAGTTTCAGATGCTCACTTAGAAAAATTCTACAAAATTTTATAGCATTTGGTATTACACACTGTATGGTTTAAGTCAAATGGCATTTTGCTGGTATTTTCTTTTTCCATATTTTTATTTTGATAATAAAACTGACATCCCACGTCATATTTGATTTATAAATTAGAATTAGAGACACACTACCTTTGCATAAATTTGTAAAACAAAATAAGAGAAAAATCATGCAACTTTACTATAGGCAATTAAATGTGAACATAGGCTCTTTTTTAGCTTAGTTTCATAATACATAAAAATAATAGTAGGGTTCCATTTGAAATTTTTAAGTTTTAATCATTTTGTGATGTTCAAGTTATCTCTATTTTTGTAGACACCATGTAGAAAGTCTGAAGCAAAGCTTAGCAGCATTCTAAAATATGGATCTTCTATTGCCTTGTGGAAAAAAAGTTAGAATATACCTTTCGGTTTGATAATAATTTGCAATTTTGCAGACATCTGCATTTGTCACTTTCAACATTTAATTGCATATAACTGGGAAACTATTAATTTTAGGAATGCCAATGTGTTAATAAACTTGTATTAAAATTGAACGTACAAGCCAAAAATGAAATAAAATATAGGGTGTTGCGTTTAAAATTAATTGTAAGATGCAAGTATCGACTGGTACAACCGGAAGTGTGATGTCATTGAAAATATTTTAGCTGAGTTGTCCCCAAGGCTATATCAAACCACCAAATTTTCAGAACTCTGCTGTTCATAGTATTCCCAAAACTTCTAATGACGGTTCCCGGTGGGACAACCTGTATATCTATAGGTTTTGATAGCTAGTATAAGTTTGACATATAAGCTATCAATACCTATAGATATATTCATATGTAATTTCAATCGTCAATATTTCGGTAACTGTTGAGTTTAGGTATAGGACATGTTATATGAAACATAGAATTAGAACATTAAAATTTTAAGCAGAATCTAAATATGCAATAAAAAATAGGTGTTTCCATTTGAAAAAACAAAGTTAGTGGTAGTACCTGGTTTTTGGGCTGCCCTGTATACATGAATTTAGCATCAAAAAAACCGCATTCGAAAATAAAAACAATGTGTTCGAGCATTTTTCTAAAAAACAAACGCCTGATTTTTAATTGAATTTATGCTTGACTTTACGGACACATTGTATATTTTTGGAGAACTTCCACCTGCTTCAGGAATTTTACTTTTTTTATTGAATATTGACGAAATCGTATTGGTCTGCGGTTCATGTCAAATTTGTACGTTAATTCATATTGTTTTCCAAGAAAGATGAACAATCACTGATTTAGTTTTCACCTCCACTTCTACGAAATATTTTATTTTACCTATTACACACAGCTTTTTTGGTTCAATCATTTTCAACTACGAAATCACGTAGAGATAAAGCCTAAAACGTGACGCTGTCTTGCACTTTCACTTATTTAACTCACTAAAACGTACGGAAAACTCATTCATTACGATGCAAACCATGTTTTCCTTTACCAAAACGATAACATTAAATCTCATTTCGAGTTACCGATCTTTGTTACCTATTGAGTTTTTTACGAGAATCGTTCTTTTATTAGTTTGTTTGTTCTTCGTAGTTATTTTCTATTGATTTCGTTAGTAAAACTATTAATCGAGCTGATAATGCAAAAGGATTATTAAAAAGTCATAAAGTCTTAATGGAACCGAGATAACGGGTCGACCCGTGCCTTCCCCATTGGAAGGTGGTTGTTATAAAGGCATTAAAGAACTTTTATTTATTGAGAAGCCCGCATGCATCGGAAGTTGTCGGAATTTAGTGGGATTTCCTGCTGCCGCAAAACTTTTGTTCCTCGCCTACCAATCATGAGATATCGGAATTTTTTTTCCAATTCGAAAATTTTCCTGAAATTAATTCGATTTGTGTTGGGTCCATAGCTATTACTACGTCATTTGAAGCTAAATTACGATGCGTGTCCTGTAATTTTAAATTTTACAGCGGTAAATATTTATTTATAACTGGACACAGTGTTTTGGTCTAATGGTAAACATGCGATTAATATCCTCTGGATAATACTAAAACAGATCCAGCCTCCGGATTTAATGGTTCAGCCTGGACTGCATAAACACGATCAAATAATTATTATCATGATAACGACACATGCAGAGAGAGTTAATAATTTTATTTTTTAGTACTGCCTTTCTCATTTAGATGGTACGAGGTCTGTTCAAATTTACCCTAAAATTTTGGGTGTTAGGGGATACCGGGGCAGTTCCGGACATTTTTTTTCAAAAGGATATAAAAATGATGAAAATAGTTTGTTTCTTTGGGAAAGCTGCTAATGGTTAACTGTAGTTTATCTGAATTGTAAAAACGTAAAAACAATGATCAAATTATAGATGGAATATAAAAGAGTTACCAATTGGAAAAAAAGTGACATTTGTTCGCAGTTTTCGGAACTACCCCGTGTCCGAAACTGCCCCGGTCTACACTACATCTACTAATGTAAATGCGATATAGCATTTTTTTGCTAATCTACAAATCTAAACTAGATTTGTCGAAATTACTGGAAAAAGATGTGGGCAATGTTACAAAACTATCCACGAGGAATAAGAATTTCGAAAAATATGGGCCAAATGAGTTTCAAAGTTACTTTCCTTAAAAAAGTTCAAATTGCAACTTAGTTTCTAAGGTGTATTAAATGAGAATAAGAAGCATATCTGATTGAGCAGCTTGTTTACTTTTGATGAAAATTAGGTTCATCATTTGGTTCTAAAATGAAATCGATTCGGTTTAGAATGGAGCCTCAAGATATCGCTAGTTTTCAAATATGATTAAATTGGCTCTTTTAGCTGAAAAGGTTACGACGACGGTGATTTGGAATGCATTATGGTGCCTGTTATCAACTGGTGTTTGACCCAGTTAAATCTGTTTTTAGTACAAAAAGACGAAAACTACCAATCAGAAATGTCATTTGTCTTCATGATAGCGTCAGAATACATATCAATAGGTAGGTAAACATGAGGATTACTCCATTCTCTCTATAATACCGTTGTGCCATTTAATTTTTTTTACAGTTTTTTAAAAAATATTTTATGGTTAGAAAATGTCTTCTAAATCTCCAATATCTTCAACTTTATTAGTTGTTCTCCATCAAACACGAGAAAGCTTCAGTGCTGGATTAAAGACATCAACTACATGCATTAGATTCTCTTTAGCTAGGGTTAAAGCCCGCTGATTGTTATATAAGCAGTTAGCCATTTTTGAATATAACTAAAAGTTGCCACAGCATGAGCTTTTACTTATTCCAAAATAAAATTTTTTGCATGTAAATACTTAACCGACACATAAATCTTGCTGCATAAGACATAATCCAGAGAGTTCTGACCTGGGTTTATGAAATTTATATGCTGGTTCTCGACTCCATCTGACACGAAAACCGTCTTAAAAGTTTATAAGGCTCCGCAATCTCGCCCCATAACTTTTCTGGTCGCTGTTCGTTTTTTTTGTGTTCGTTTCACCGTTCGTCTCATTATCGCTCTCCCTTCAATCTGAAGTATTTTTATCAAGTTTCAAGGTGAAACTTTTTCGAAAGTTGATTTCCTTTTTAAGTTTGGAAAGTACTACATGAAAAACCTCATAATTTCAGATTTATTAAGTCCGATTTAACTTTATTCTATTACATTTACTTTGTATTTTTGTAGAAAAATTATTTAATTTCATAATTTTTATTTTGACAAATTTATACAAAACTTGTACCATGTTAAATATGTTCTTTCATTTTATGAGTATTATACAATTTGGATATTTGAATTCCACATTATATACAGGTATTTTATGGATGTATCCATATATGTAGTTTATCGGATATCTACATAAAATTAATAGTTTTGATAATGAAATAGAGAGAGAGAGGTAATGTAGAAACCCCGAAATATATCTTGGGCCGTAATATCTTCAGTGAAATATCAAATTTCCTGGTTGAATTGCATTATGTATGCCCCCTCATCTAATATAGACGTAGGAGGTGTAATTGGTATACGCGACGTGTTGACATTGCTGTAATGCCAAGGGAGCCCCCAGCTAATAAATATTTAAATTAACGAAGAGAAAAAGTTAAAAATGTTGACTTTGTGTCTTTTTGTAGATTCGAGAAAATGTGAAATATAAACATAGAGTATAACCGTTTGATATGAACATTTTCAAACATTTTATGCTCGTCCCGATTTTTAGTAAATTGAAGTTTATCAAAAAAAAAGCAAAATAATTAAGTGTGAAAGAAAAATATATAAATAAAACAACTTCAAACCAATCAAAATCATGAAAGTATTCCGAATCCTGTAATACTATTGAAAAAAAAGCTGATGAAATGACTACGCCGAGAGTCTCGATTTAAAAGTAGGAGCACTCACAAATACTCGTGCGATCAATTGTAGGTAAAACTACTAAAGGTAGTTCTGATATGATCACGTTTTCCATTGGATATTAAAGGTACACGAGAAAACGTTTCTATAGTTTTGATTCGAGAATTGTATCAATGTTTCGACCGTACTAAAAGTCACAAATGTTACTGACAGTTTTTCTAGAAAACATCAGAAAGTAACATACCCTAAATACATGTTACCGTCTCCTGACAATTCGTGAAAAGAAATATCTCATTTATTTTTTATATCGCAAACGTCAATTTCTGGTTGATCTAATCCAGATTAATGTTATTTAATACAGAATTCGAATTTCATCAATTACCCGAAAATTGATCACTTGGGACTAGTTAGTGGACGGTGTGAGATAAAGACATTTTATCCCTCAATAATCTGTTAATGCCTACTTCTCCAAAAACATCCCCCTTTCGAGTGAGCGCTCTTATTATTGATTCTTAGGGCAATCCGTTGTCTCTATAATTTTGTTGCTTTCAAACAATAATTTTAGCCCCAAATCAATTACTACTTATCCACTCTAATTGTAAGAGAGTGGTAGTAAACAGATTAAATCAATTGAGGAAAATTTATATGAAGTGGACCTGTTAAAAGTAGGCCTTTTTGGTAATATAGCAAACAATTATTTCATAAATTGCCACAAACTCTTGCTTCTGGAAAAAACAGTTTAAGGAAACAACAAATCACATGTCGGAAAAAATGTAAATCTCAACAAACTATTATTTATAAAAACACGTTTGACGACTGATCTAAAAACAATTTCAATGGAAAAAACGCGTCACACTGGGATTTGCCTTGGGAAAAGAGAATACGTGCGGGTTTAAAGGGGGGGTGTTAGAAATCTATTCCCAATACGTGACTCTTCCCTTTTATATAACTCAAATTTTTCACTACAACCTTTTTGGCTTAATTTTGATGGCTTTTGAGCCTGGAAAATTCCCTATCAATTGAATCGAATCGTTTTTTTTTTCGTGAAGAGCGCGCCTATTAATCCTGGATGGACTGGGGCAGTTTTTTTTAAATCCCTCTAATTGATCTTGATTGCTTTTAGCCTCTGGATGATTGGAAATCATTACGTGAAGCATTAAAATGATTGTGTAAATGTACGTATTGTAGAAAACTGAAAAATTGTTTTTAAATGTATTTTTTCTTCTCTCTAACTCCATTTAAATTGAATTGTTCATTGTTATTAATGGTTTTTCATAACTTCTTGATAGAAATCACCTCATGAAAATTCAAAGAAATCGTGTGTCGTAACTCATCTCTTTCATCGCTAAATCCAACAGCGTACAAATTGTGATCGAGCGATCCCAACCTACGAGGCAAAATCAAATTAAAATCCTGAAAACGTTAAATCAAATTTATTAAAGCAATTCTAATAAGTATCTCGTTTCTTTACATAGTTCCTCCGCATTACGTTTTATGCAACATTTCGTGTCGAGGCCTGTGCACGAACTTTTTTGAATTTCAACAAAGAAGTATGACGCAGTTCTCTGTTTGCTCAATTAGTTTCAAGTTGATGAGAATACACCCACTCATTCTGAGCCGTAATCCTTGTTCGAAAGACTTCCTGCTTCATACCTCCACAAAAGTTCTTCACAAACTTTGAAAATCAGCTAGAGCTAACCTTGTGTTTTGAATGTGTTCCTACATTCACTGGCTGTAGAAACAAGCATAAATTATCACATTGTAGCTTCAAATTAGAAGGAAGATCAATGGGTTTCACTTATTCATCACATAAGAAACAAAAATGAATAAGTTGCGCTTTCTAACTGGAGACTCAATGTTACAAAAGGTTCTTTTCGCATGTTATTTATGACACTTTAAAAGCATTCATTTCACTCTGTTGGGTATTTAAATGTGAATACAACAGGATGGGATAATAGAAAGTATGTGTTCTTTATAAACAAAGATTTTAATCATCGTCTCGGTAAAATTAGGGTATGTTATACGTTTCTGAAATACTTAAACTGAATTTCTATGCGATATTTCTTGCTGGTATCTAATGAAGTTGTGTTATGAGAAGTCTTTAACGACCAGAAGAAATTTCAAATGGCTTTGCTTCGACAAATTGCTGAGATGCTATTTACTTATACAGAATGTTTGTTAATAAGTGTCCGATATGTCACAGTGTTATTTTTGAAATAATTTTAATACAGAAAGTTCTTATAAATATATGATCAAAATCGTTTCGTGTCGAAGATACTGGGTATTTAAAATTGTAATTTTTTGAATATTTTTCTTCATATTATTGGTATTTTTTAAAACAAATTTTTGAAATTTGGTACAGGTGCTATCTTTTAACATACGTATAAGAAAATATCATTAAAAATTGGAATTTTTTACAGAGTATTGCCTTTTCTCTTTGACCCACTCGATTTTCTATAGGAAGGCACTGATCTTTTTTCATTTTTGGAATTAAGATCTTTAGATTTTTCTGTTGATTCTTGTTATTTTACTTATTTTATATCTGCCATCATTTTAGAACTATTTATCAAAACACCATCATCAGCGGACACAAAGCCAAATTATTTATTTTTACTGTTTAGTCAAGCTTTCAACGTTAACGCTAAATATAGTATTTCCCACATTCTGGTAAGGAAAATTCTTATCTCCAATATGTTACATCCAGAGAGTGCAAGCATTTGTCCCTTGGGACTTCCCACTACGTATTAACTTTTAACACACCATATCTTCGAAAGGAATCGGTTTTGACTACATGTTTATAGGAACTTTCTATCTTAAAACTATTTGAAAGATCACCCTATGAAATATTAGACACTTATTAAAAATACCCTGTATACTATTTATTTGTTTCAAGAAAGCCAAACGCACGCAAGAAAATTGTTGTACTTCTGTTCAAGTACTACAATTTTTTTTCATTTTGTTATGTTCTACGTGTTTTAATATGATGAAACGGCTCAAAAGTTTATAATTATTCTAAACCCAAAACATATGTACATATGTACGTGTCCCAATCACAGAATGATTATTCCAGTGAGTAACCAGGAAAACGTATAATTGGTTTGCCGTGAACATTCGGTTTTATTTTCTATAATTCAGATCCCATTGTCAGAGAGTTGGCGTATTAATTCTTTGCAAATATGGCTGGTTCCTGCTGAATGTTCAAAATTAATTGGGCCCGAAATTTGTTATAATCAAGCCTCAAAAGAAAAACTGAACCACTTTCATTTCGACAATAATTTATTTGAAATTCAATAAGGGCACCGCCTGAAAACTGGGAAATAATTATTGTAACTTTCTGCTCGACGACTGAATTATTAATTTTATGAAACTCGATGATTACTTTGAAAACTTTAGGAAAAAGTGAATGAAAAAAAAAACACATCGAAGTGTAAAAAAAGGCAAATTAAAGATTTGATTTTATTATTCATCAGATTTACAGCCTATGACTTTAGTCATATGACTTCCAATCTCTTATGAAAGTAGTTTACCAACCATTTTTTGATTTTGAAAATGAATTTTTTTATGTATCTTTGTTTCGCCGTTATGTATAGATTGGGAACAGGTCAATTTGAACAATTTGATTTGGTCTTTAATTGCTAAAGCTTTGAAGCCAGGTGTTCAGTTCACTACATAATGTATAAAATCTCTCAATTTCTTAAAATACTAACGAAATATGTGACAAAACAATTTTCTTTAAAATTGCAATAATGACAAAACATTGGGTTCTATAGGTAATGGCATTCTTTTCCATCACTATAATGGACGTTTATCCAATCCTCCGTATATATACATTGCAATGAAACCGGAAGATTTGAGGTGAGATTGACGGATCGTCACAAAGGGGATGAGAACGAGAGTTGCTAGATTGGCATGCGCTGTATGGTCTGCATTTTGTCTACGATGTATGATTGGACTGGTGAACAACGCGGTTACGCAGTTGAAGGCTATTATCAAAATGGTTTCCCGACTTAACAGTTTGCGACTTCTTTTTACTTTTTATGGGGACACCTAAAAATAAATGTTTTTCAAATTGATCCACCCGGGACAGTCCCAACTCTCAAACAACAAATAAATGATGGGATTACAGCAATATCTATCAATATGCTGCAAAAAGTTATGCAACACTTCCAAAATCGACTGCAAGAATGCATAAATATTAACAGTTCATTACTGAACCTTGTATATAGGTATCATCATGTGCGCAGTCATTGACTAAAAAAATATTCTGTGTGTTTGTACTTCTCTTTGGCTTATTCAGCAGGTGCAAATTGGACGTAGGTATTCATTATAGCTTCAGACTGTTGTTACGTAAGAGAGGTAACTATTAAAAAAAATTGATCACAGATAAAATAATCCGAATAACACTTTTGAAGATATGGTGTTATCAAGTTTCGATTAGGCAAACTAACGATTTCTTCTTTCTAAACGTGTTTTGAGAACCAATAAAAGTTGAAACCTAGAAACATTTGTCGAAACCTGTTACACATAGTGCCTTACAATGAATAGTATGTTGATTTTATTGTATTAAAAAGGAATAAACATTTCAAATAAAGTCTTTTATAAAAAAAAATATACAAATAATTTATTAATTATTTAAAGAGTTTATTTATTAATGCATGGACCACTTTTATGGCATCTTGAATTACATTGCAGTTTTGCTTTTACACAAAGACACCTTTTAGTTTTCATTTCACTACTATTTTAGCTGCTGTTTTATTTTAGAGAATTTTGTTGAATGATACTCATTATTATGTTGTATGTTCCCTTCGTCTTGTGTGTGTCAGTGTATCTTATCATTCTCTAATACTTTCAGTAACAAAGGATGGAGATACGTTGACACACACAAGACAAAGGTGTACAACATAATAATGAGTAGTAATAATGAGAGGACAAAATAATGAGTATCATTCAACAAAATTCTCTAAAAAATAAAGCAGCAGCTGAAATAGTAGTGAAATTAAAACTAAAAGGTGTCTTTGTGTAAAAGCAAAACTGCAATGTAATTCAAGATGCCATAAAAGTGGTCCATGCATTAATAAATAAACTCTTTAAATAATTAATAAATTATTTGTATATTATAGATTTATTATTTGATGTTTCATGTTTTATATTTTTTTCAAAATATTCTTTGTTCTAATTTCAATAAAAGTATTAGGTAATCATCAATTTTATAACTTGTTAAGTCCTATTCCCTTCAAACTCGTTCAAAAATTGACAGTTCAAAAACGCACAAGATGCCTGTGGGTAATATTCGACACTTCATAAAGAGTCAAGTCTCAAAAAGAGTCACGCCGTGTATACCTAATCAAAAAATGCATGAAGTGCTAAAATTTCTCAATCCTTGAAAAAGGCCATTCATCGTGATTATCACGCATTTTACGATTCTTTTGCTCATTAATTTTTGCCTTATTTTTTTAAAAAGTTATGTTGAAACAATGTTAGTTTTGTGTTTGGGCTTTTTTTTCTAACAAATTAATAAGTAATAAAATATAAACCATAATTTATTTTATTAATGCTTTTACTTTAATCCATGCTTTCAGCATGACCGCTTAATAACTCAAAAATATCATAATTTAAAGCTATAGAATGTTTTTTTGCGTTTCCTGAAAATTTGTATTTTTGTAGATACGAGGCTTTGACTCCACGGCGACGATATACATATACCTATATTGTTACAGATTTATAGATCACTCCGTATCTTACTGCAAAACAACACAAAAAGTTAAATATCATAACCTCGCCTTCTTGTCACTTATCATTAAAACTCCAATACAAAAAAACAAATGTGTTTGTATCTGAATATTTGATATGACTTGGGGCTATATTTAATACAAGTGTCTAATGAAAAATTGAATCACAAAATCCAACAATGTAAAGCGCTTTTTTAGTAAGAAGTGGTTTGATTTTTTATCTATAGGCTTTCTATTTTCTGGCTATGAGTCATTTTGCGCATAAAACGAAAACTCGTCTATTTCATGAAGTACATGGGGAAGTGGAAACATCATCCTTTAAGCCTAGTTTACACGAGTGGAGTAGCCCTTCAGTTACTTGAACAAGTAACTGGAATCAAGTATTTAAGTTTGAAATGCATTCAAGTAAACGTTTAAATTTGTTCAAGTACTTATTTTCCAGTTATACTTAAAGTTGTCTCCTCATTTTAAAAACACCAAAGCAATAATTGTAATAAAATTACTTGAACGGAAACGAACGTGTTTAGACGATGCCAGTACGAGTATTCAGGTACGCTGGAACATTGAATTTAGTGGTGAAAGTCGCCTTCTTGAATAAGTAAGTTCCCAGAGCTTTAAGTCACTTGACTTACCTGGCTACTTATTCACGTTCTTGATCAAGTACTTGAACATCCGTTCATACGATTCAAGTAACTGGTTTCCAGTTACTTGATTAAAGTCCGTTCGCGTTAAGAAAATAGTGGTGGGTGGAGCTAAGTCGGGCTGATTTGTACGATAAAAAAATCATAATGGTCAATGTAAATACCGACTACAACGTCACTACATGGAGAAAATATTTTAAAGGGTAAATCAGGCTCGTGTCTAAGCCAATCACACAGCCGTATTTTTAGTCCCTATGCTTCTCCACATTGTTTTCTTAACGCGAACAGACTTTAAATAAATTGAACGGTTACTCGACCCGTGTAAACTAGGCTTTATCGATCGCTTCGTCTCGTACGGTACTACCGCGTGATTCATTATTTTTGTTTTTTTTTCAATTTTATTAAACAAATAGTCTTTTTAAAAATTTGGCGCACTTGTTGACGTAATAGACAGGTCAATGATTTTAGATTCCATTTATGTGATTATCACAGCTAAATTCGTGCACATATTTTCAAGGCCATAGCCCAGGAGAAAATCAAAACACTCTACCTGTTTTAAAACGTAGAAATATGCATTTAAAAATGGCTACACATGGTACCAAAAGTTTTGAACACGTGAATTTTAGCTTCTATGTTTATGCATTACTATACAAGAATTCAATAAAATCCGCATTCTAATGTTTTAACCGATTATAATTACTGAGGAACAAATTTAAGGGTTTTTTTCCTGGGATATAATGCTGTTTTCCAAAAGAATTTGATACACTGAACCGAAATTCGGCCGCAGAATTGCTTTATTAGATCAAAATCTTGAAACAATTAAGTCTAAATAATCAAAAAATGGTGTTTTTAACCGATTTCCAGAGCTCATATCTGAGTAACAAATTTTTTTAAATAATTTTTGTTGACCACATTATATAGTGGCATTCTTCACCTTCAAAATACATTGTCGATTTTTATAACATGATATTTTTTCAACGAGATATTCAAGTTTGAACTTGTACGCTCAGACACCTGTTCCGGGCTGCCATTCATAAGCCACCAAATTAGCCATACGTGCCAAATTAACACTTCGTTCATCTAGAATTACAAAGTACGCTTACGACTATGTAATTCTAAATGAACGACTTATCATAAATAGACCTACCAAAAAAAATAATTTGATATCGTCAAACAACACACTTTCGCAACATGTCTACAAATTATATTATTATTATATTATATTATATTTACTATGGCCGATAGCAAATTATTTCTTTAACAGGTATATTTATGATAAGTGTTAATTTAGCACGTATGGCTAATTTGGCGGCTTATGAAAGGCAGCCCGGAACAGGTGTCTGAGCGTACAAGTTCAAACTTGAATATCTCGTTGAAAAAAAAATCATGTTATAAAAATCGACAATGTATTTTGAAGGTGAAGAATGCCACTATATAATGTTGTCAACAAAAATTATTTAAAAAAATTTGTTACTCAGATATGAGCTCTGGAAATCGGTTAAAAACACCATTTTTTGACTATTTAGACTTAATTATCTCAAGATTCTGATCTAATAAAGCAATTCTGCAGCCAGATTTAGGTTCAGCATCAAATATTCCATAAGAAACGCCTATTTTCATTTTAGATAAAAAATCATGTTGACCAGTGTTATAATTTTATATTTTTATATAGAATATTTTTAATATCTTTAAAGAGTATGTTCTATTCTTTTTTTTGTTCGAAAAATCATTGGATTGGATTGATAGAAATGGGACTTTTACGTCGAGTACTCATTTAAACACTTCTCCGATATCAGTTTTATATAAATGATTTAAACAATAACGAAATGCTATCATTTTTAAACTGGTTCCATTCAAAATGAGATTAGCATTTTTCTTAACTCTGACATTAGCTGCAACCCTTGCAGCTCCAAATGCCAACTTGTTTTTGGAAGATACCACACAAGATGATTATCACATCTCAAATATAAGAGTAAGTTTTTTTTTGTATACTTGTTGCAGTCAATAAATTGTTTCTAATGTATTTTAGGCTAATTATCTTGAAGCTTATGTGATTTGCAAGAAAAGTGGTTATACCCTCGCAATGGAACGAACTGAGCAGGAAACTAAAATAATTGAAGCTCTTATTGAGTCCCAAAACGTTGAAATCACTTGTATGTGCTCAAATACTGTATTATTACAAAGTTTATTAAAACATTTCTTTAAGATTTCTACCTTGGAGGATATAACGAAGCTACAAACTTTGGAAAGCAATGGTTTTGGTTTGATATCAATGAAGAAATAAATTATGATCATTGGTACTCTGCCATCTATAAAAGTTCGGATTGTTTACTAAGGACTCCTTTGAATTCTACATATGCAGGTAAATGGTTATCTTCTTCTTGCGACAACAAGGAATACTTTATTTGTCAAAAGTTCTCATCAGCACCCACATATTATAATAAAACTTAAATAAACCACAACCAACTTCTTCAATAGTTTTCGTTTTATGCTAAATTTAAATTCCCCAACGTTTTGCTGCATAACCAATCAGCATTGGTGCTATACATGAAATCCAGATGATTAAAATTCTCATACGGAATCAAGTTCATTGTGACATGCTGCATCTCATTTGCCACTTCATTAATGAGTATCTGAAAATAATAAAAATGTCAAATACCTATTCATTTTTCTGTTAAGCTACCTAAATTACTTCATTATTAATGTAAATATCAAAACCACTCTAATACATAAACACTTGAATGGTGATTCGAGAATTATTATACGGATCTGGAATAGATTTTATAGAAATTTCCAAATTTTTCTGTTTCATAATCGAACTACGAAAAAAAAATACAATAACAAAACTACCAGCGCCATTATATTACATTATGTTAATTTATAAACAGACTCCTAGAAGATACCGCAGCTGGAAGGCTATAGGGAAATAATAGGAAGGAAAATTGAGTGATTTTGATTGTACCACGTAAGTACTTATAAATCAGGCCGCAAATCAAGAATACACGCCACATGTATACTACAATTGTGTCAGAGCACAATTATATCTTTCACATATTTATATTTTTTTATATATTTTAATAATTGTGTTCTGACACAATTGCAGTATACATGTAGCATGTATTTTTGGTATGCGGCCTGCTTAAGGATTTCGGTGTTTCAATGCGTAAATCTTTTTTTTACGTTATCTATGAAGGGCTAATCACTAATTCTTTCTTTGATGACAAATAAAATTCTCTAGGTTTTACTCCAAGTCGATGGATTTCAACTTTAACTGGCAATTAAATTGAGAAAATCAAAGTAAATAATAAAAAATCGCTATTCCGTTGTAATTTATTTCTGTCCTTACTACAATTATATTTCAGATGTCAAATGTTTCTTCCAATGCATTTAAGTCTAAATAATATTTAAATTTTTAATAATTATATGAAGTGTGGCAATTAAATAATCGGACTGATGTCATAAATGATTTTATCCGTTACCAATTACTTCAGACACATTATTATCTTCAATGTACTACCTTTGGCGATTCCTATACCACTCCATATGAATTTTCCATTGTCTAAAGCAGTGCTAGAAGTCCTGTTATGTCAGATTGTTGGCACCCTCTGTTGGATTTGCTTCTACCGTGCCCATGTACCATTTTTTTGTTTTTTATTTTTTAGAGTCAAAAAGGGACCTGAAACGACCCATGAGGCCACATTGCGTGAGTACGCTGGATGATCTTAGCTTTACCAAGACAACCCACTCTGTTTTGTCTGTGAAGGTATTCTTTTCAAAGTACAACATCACCGTGTTAGACCATCCACTGTACTCACGCGACGTAGTTCCATAGGTCGTTTTACGTTCCTTTTTAAACCTAAAAAAGAAAAACAAAAACAGTAAATGGGTCCGGTAAAACAAATACGACGGAGGGTGCCAACAATCTGACATAAACAGGACTTCTAGCACTACTTTAGACAATGGAAAATTCATATGGAGTAGTGTAAGAATCCCTAAAGGTAGTACATTGAAGATAATAATGTGTCTGATGTAATTGGTAACGGATAAAATCATTTATGACCTCGTAGTTATTAAACATATAATTAGTCATAATTATAATTAATTGGGCGTTACACAGTATAATAAGTACACTGTTGCTTTTTACGCGATTGCTTCTGCAACTACTTTGCGCAATAATGTTATCATTCCTATCAAGAATACAGAAACGGAATATTTGGTATCTAAAACTACAATAAGTCTATCTTTCTCATCAATACGCAAACCAATTTGTGATTTGTTCATATTAAGGGCACTTAGAAATCTGCTTTTATTACCTGTAAACGCTACGGCTGCAAATTACCAATGGAGCATTCTGTAGATGAGACATATAAAACTGAACAACATTTAATTATAAATATTTTTTTTTAAATAAAATTTATACTACGATTACATCAAACGGTCTACCTAATACGTGTAGGTCCTTTATTGTCACTCTTTCCTATTTGACACATCAGTATTTACTTTTTAGCCCACTTTTAAGGGGGGGGGGGTCCAAATTAAAAAAATGACATGTTTTAAGAATACAAAGGCATTTCATAAAACATTAAACCATTTGATGGTACGAACTGATTTAGTACAAATTTTGTCGTTAACTATGACTACAACAATCAATTTATGATTCTTATGTTGGTATTTGGATGGCAGACGACTGCGATTCTGAACATTATTTCTTGCGTCAGAATACTTTATTGGAATAACAAATTTTGTAAACAACACTTTCAAATAAACATTTTCAATCCTTCTATTTCTTTGTAGTTACAAACGCCTTCAAATGAATATCTTAATGGACTTTCAGGTCAAAAACTCATGCTACGCATCACGTGTTGCTCAGAAACAAAAGGCAACTACTTGTTTTAAAACGTAGATATACGCATTAACAAATGTCCACACATGGTACCACATGTTTTGTAGACGTGGATTTTAGCTTTTATCCTCTTCCATTGTTATGCAAGAATTTAATAAAATATCAATGTCTAAACACAATAAGTACATTATAGTACCTTTACAGATGAACATGTTGCTTTATATTTCTGATATCTTTAAAGATTAAGTTATTCTTCTTTTTATCGAAAAATCATTGGTTTAGATTGATAAACATGAGACTTTTACATCAAGTACCCATTTAAAAATTTCTCCGATATCAATATTTTCTATAAATCACTTAAACAATAACGAAATGCTATCTTTTTGAAACCTGTGTCTTTCGAAATGAGATTAGCATTTTTCTTAGCGCTGACAGTAGCTGCAACTTTTGCAGCCCCAAATACCAACTTGTTTTTGGAAGATACCACACAAGATGACTACATCATTTCGGGAGTAACAGTAAGTATTTTTTTGAATACTTATTGGAATCAATAAACCGCTTCTAATGTATTCCAGGCTACTTATATTCAAGCTTATTTGACTTGCAAGAGATATGGTTATATCCTGGCAATGGAACGAACTGAGGAGGAAACTAAAATAATCGAAGAGAAGATTAAAAACTTAAATAATACAGGTCATGGTATGTACTGTAATACTATGTTAATAAAAATTTTATTAAAAATTTCTTTAAGCTCATTATCTAGGGGGAGTTAACGAAATTACAGAGCTTGGAAAGCAATGGCTTTGGATTGATAGTAATCAAAGTATAACTTATGATCATTGGTCCGATACCGATGAAAAAAAATTAGATTGTTTATTAAAGAGTTCTCTGGATGATGATGACCATGGTAACGGTAAATGGACATCTAATAATTGTGCTGAAGAAAAATATTTTATCTGTCAAAAGGCTGTCACTAGCACACAGATATTGTAATAAAACTTAAATAAACCACAACCAACTTCTTCAATAGTTTTCGTTTTATGCTAAATTTAAATTCTCCAACGTTTTGCTGCTTAACCAATCAGCATTGGTGCTATACATGAAATCCAGATGATTAAAATTCTCATATGGAATCAAATCCACTGTGACATGCTGCATCTCATTTGCCACTTCATTAATGAGTATCTGAAAATAATAAAAATGTCAAATACCTATTAATTTTTCTGTTAAGCTACCTAAATTACTTCATTATTAATGTAAATATCAGAACCTCCGTAATACATAAACACTGGAATGGTGATTCGAGAATTATTATACGGATCTGGAATAGATTTTATAGAAATTTCCAAATTTTTCTCTGTTTCACAATCGAACTACGAAACAAAAAAAATACAATGACAAAGCTAAACGAGGACCAGCGCGAGTATATGGTAATTGGCAAACAGACTCCTAGATTTACTATTAGGGATCGTGTTGGAAGGCATCGTGGAGATAATAGAAAGAAAAATCGAGGTGTTTTGATTGTGTCACGTAAGTACCTGTAAGACTTTCGGTGTTTCAATGCCTAAATCTCTTTTTAACATTATCTATGAAGAGCTAATAACCAATCCTTCCTCTGATGACACATAAGATTCTGTAGGTTTTACTGAAAGTTGATCGATTTCAACCTTGAGTCGCAATAAAATTCAAATATCAAAGTACATAATAAAAATAGTTACTTTGTTACTATAATTATATATATTTCAGATGTCAAATGTTTCTTCCAAAGTATTTAAGTCCAAAATTTGGACTTAAATACCTTAAAACCGAAATATTATTTAATAATATTTCAATTGTCAATAATTATAATTACACAGGCCCACAAAAAAGTGTTACGTGCTGGGCAACAGACTACACTTATCTTATGTATTTTTCCTGCTAAACACGAATCCAAAGTCAGAATTAGGGGTTGCTGATCAAATTTCAAAAAAAAGCCTTAAAAACCGATCATAATTTTAACACTTCCACAATAAATAAAAAACAAATGTATCTTCAATGTTATATGTGGATCGTGTTATAACATGATCATCCGTTTTGAAAATATTAGGATAAAGACAAATTTAAGTTCCAAACTCCAAAAAAAATCACTTATTTCAAGCGATTGCCATTTTAAAACCTCCTGTCATACAGAAATATTTATAACATTATATCCCATGATCTTACCATGTAACCGGTCCTGGAAATTTCATCATGAACCCCTGATTCTGACTTCAGATTCGTGTTCAGCGGGAAAAATACATAAGATAAGTGTAGTCTGTCGCCCAGCATACACCACTTTTTTTTGTGGGCCTGTGTTATTAAACATATAATCAGTCATAATTATAATTGATTATGCGTTACACAATATAATGGGTAGACTATTGCCTTTTACGCGATTGCTTCTGCAACTACTTTGCGCAATAATGTTATCATTTCTATCAAGAATACAGAAACGGAATATTTGGTATCTGAAACTACAATAAGTCTATCTTTCTCATCAATACGCAAACCAATTTGTGATTTGTTCATATTAAGGGCACTTAGAAATCTGCTTTTATTACCTGTAAACGCTACGGCTGCAAATTACCAATGGAGCATTCTGTAGATGAGACATATAAAACTGAACAACATTTAATTATAAATATTTTTTTTTAAATAAAATTTATACTACGATTACATCAAACGGTCTACCTAATACGTGTAGGTCCTTTATTGTCACTCTTTCCTATTTGACACATCAGTATTTACTTTTTAGCCCACTTTTAAGGGGGGGGGGGTCCAAATTAAAAAAATGACATGTTTTAAGAATACAAAGGCATTTCATAAAACATTAAACCATTTGATGGTACGAACTGATTTAGTACAAATTTTGTCGTTAACTATGACTACAACAATCAATTTATGATTCTTATGTTGGTATTTGGATGGCAGACGACTGCGATTCTGAACATTATTTCTTGCGTCAGAATACTTTATTGGAATAACAAATTTTGTAAACAACACTTTCAAATAAACATTTTCAATCCTTCTATTTCTTTGTAGTTACAAACGCCTTCAAATGAATATCTTAATGGACTTTCAGGTCAAAAACTCATGCTACGCATCACGTGTTGCTCAGAAACAAAAGGCAACTACTTGTTTTAAAACGTAGATATACGCATTAACAAATGTCCACACATGGTACCACATGTTTTGTAGACGTGGATTTTAGCTTTTATCCTCTTCCATTGTTATGCAAGAATTTAATAAAATATCAATGTCTAAACACAATAAGTACATTATAGTACCTTTACAGATGAACATGTTGCTTTATATTTCTGATATCTTTAAAGATTAAGTTATTCTTCTTTTTTTCGAAAAATCATTGAATTGGATTGATAAAAATGGGACTTTTACATCGAGTATCCATTTAAACATTTCTCCGATATCAATATTTTCTATAAATCACTTAAACAATAACGAAACGCTATCATTTTTAAACTGGTTCCATTCGAAATGAGATTGGCATTTTTCTTAGCTTTGGCATTAGCTGCAACCTTTGCAGCTCCAAATTCCAACTTGTTTTTGGAAGATACCACACAAGATGACTATTACATCTCAAATGTAACAGTAAGTATTTTTTTGAATACTTATTGGAATCAATAAACCGCTTCTAATGTATTCCAGGCTACTTATATTCAAGCTTATTTGACTTGCAAGAGATATGGTTATATCCTGGCAATGGAACGAACTGAGGAGGAAACTAAAATAATTGATGCTCTTATTAAGTCTCAAAAGGCTGTGAACAATTGTAGGAACTTAAATACTCTAGTATTATAAATTTTATTGAAAATTTCTTTAAGACTTTTACCTTGGAGGATATAAAGAAATGACAGACTTTGGAGAGCAATGGACTTGGATTGATATCAATGAAAGAATAAATTATGATCATTGGTACACTGACCCCTCTGAAGCTTCAGGTTGTTTAGTAAGAACTCCTTTGAGTACTGCATATGAAGGTAAATGGTCATTTGGTTCCTGCACCTACCCATTTTATTTTATCTGTCAAAAAGCTCCCACTAACACGGACATATTTTAATAAAATTTAAATAAACCATATGGATATGAACAAAAGAATAGTGATTTGATTTTATGACAAGTTGTTATGTATATATGTTGCACACATTTTTTTATTTCTTGCATGTTGCATAAAAGAAATTTCGGAAAGTAGTTAGCTCTCGGCACCTTTATGCTTCTATGTATTGGTAATAGTTCTTTTATGTGCGTAGTTAGTACGTGGTTTCTTTTTTAGCAAAAGTTTCATACGCCAAAGAGTTTTTCTTTTAATCCTATCCACATCCTAATTCCAATAAACCACAACCTATTTTTTTAATAGTTTTCATTCCTTGCGAATGGAATCGCGAAAGTGCATTTGCGTACAATCCCCCACCCTACGGGGTATTAATACGAAGTGGATGGGGAATTGCACGCACTATATTAAAACAGAAAATAATGCAAAAAAATAAACTAAAGAACATCTTATATTTTAATTTCTACAAAAATCACAAATAAATTGCGCGGGTGAGTCGTCAGCTGTACATGCTGCATGATACCATGAGCCGCATGCAACACCTATACTACATCTTGGATTTTTCTTGGTTTTCGGCCGGCTTGTATTGCATCAAGTGCATTTTGTAATGTTTCTTCACTGTAGCAATTTATATTTGTTTTCCTTGTGAATTTGCGTGGCATCTGCAAGAATAATTATTTATTTTTAATTTAGTGGAAGGAAATGGTGCGCATTTTTGCATATGATTGCCCCAACATGAGTTTAAGGACAAAAATCTTAAATGTTGAAAAAAACTGTTTAGTTGGAAAAAACGGATTGTCATGCATTGAAGCAGTTGATTTCAGTCTTCAAGAAAATATTTATTTGATAATAATCAGATAAAAATTATAGGACTACCGCTCTAATTCGTGCCCGTGGAAAATGACAACAAAACCCGTTGAAACACATGTATTGAATTACCGTAAACAAATGAAACAGCAGAATTGCTGCGCATAGATGACACTACTGCCTCAAAATATTGCGTATATTAAATTTTCAATGCTGCGCACGGTTACCCTACTTTCCCCTATCAGATAATACCAACTGTTTTGCAGTAATTCCAGTTGTCTTGCAGTACTATTAAGTGTCAATTGATTCCTAATCACGATAATATCTATGTTTTCTATATGAGATAATACTTTAAAATGGTTAAAATACAAAATATAAGTATCCTGCAAACAATATACCACCAGTTTAACAAACAATATGTTGAGATCGTTGTGCTTTTTAGTGGCAGCTACAGCTGCTTTTGCAGACAATGATTTTCAAGTAGACCTAAGTCAAAGTAAATATGTCCTTGGTACAAGTAAAGTAAGTACCAAGGGAATTTCATTTCTGTTTCATATGTACGTGTTTCTTATTCAATCGTTATTTCAGCTCACATTTATGGAAGCTTACGTAAGGTGCAAACATGATGGTTTAACATTAGCTATGGAAAGAACCTCTGAAGAAACTAATGAATTAAATGCAGTAATTAAATCATATAGTACTTTGCAGTCACAGCGTAAGTTGAAAGATCTATCTCGCAATCAGTCATATTAAAAACTATGGATTTTAAAATTTTAGCATTTTTCTTGGGAGGATTCAAAATCACAAATCCGCTATTTATAGAACCACAATGGCTTTGGTATGAAACCTTTAAACCATTTAATTATACAAATTGGCATCCACTTACCTCTAATACGAGTTCATGTCTTGTAAAACAGTGTAACCTGGGTTATGCATGTAAGTGGAGAACGGAAAGTTGCAATTCAACTTATATATATTACATTTGTCAAGCATTGGACAGTAGTGATTAACTAACTAAAAACACAAGGCTATAAATGTATTTGGTTTTTTTAATAGGAATAAATGAGGCCCTCAGCGCAAAAGTGGACTACGTCACGATTTTTCAGTATTTATTTTTATAGCTTTAATGTGTCGAAAAATATGCAAAGAATAAAGTTAAAATTAACTAAACCAACTTAACTGTTAAAAGCAAAATCCCAGGTTTAATACCAACTGTAATGAATATTATTACAACTAGAACTTTTAATTTGCAAATTACTAAATATATTATTTTTGGGCTTAGTCCGCTTTTGCGCTGAGCGCCTCAAATGTAAACATATTTTCAAAATAGAAATATCAATTTATATGTTTCTCCTTTACCTACTAATTTAATCATTGATACACCAGTTTCAGTTGTATAAAGAATTACATTTTTTTCATAAAAGACAGTTTCATAAAATCACTTCAAGTGATTTAGCGTTACACAATATAATGGGTAGACTGTTGCTTTTTATGCGATTGCTTCTGCAACTGCTTTGCGCAATAGTATTAACATCACTATCAAAAATACAGAACCGGAATATCTGATATCTAAAATTGCAATAATTTTTGCCATCAATTTGCAATCCAATTTAGGTATTTTCACATTAAGGCCACTTAAATATTTTCGTTTGTCACCTGTAAACGCTATGGCTGCAAATTAACAATAGAACGTTCTGTAGGTGACAAAATTAAAATGCATGATGCAGTTATATCAGACGGCTTAACTAAGACGTGTAAGTCATTTGTTGTCACTCTTTTCTATTTCACACATAAGCATTTTTTTTGCCTTCTTTTTTAGGAGAGTTCAAGTAAAAAATCAATATGGCCTTGGTCGGAAACAAACGAAGAACGCACCTTTACTTCTGTACGTTATTTAAGAAAAATGTAACTAGAGACGCCTCTAATGCACCTCCGCAGTTCCTCAATAATAACTTTTGGTTCTGAAAACCGTCTCTCTTTGGTGGTAATAGTGGTTTGAGATTCTTTGCCTTCTGCTTTAACAATTACAATTTGAGTCGTTTCTTCCTTGTCACCTTTCTTCTTTTTGATAACGCGTTTCTTAACAACTTTCTTATTAGCATTGTTCTAGAAACTAGTAAATCGTTAAGAATAGTAGATATGTTGTTTCTCTAAGGCTGCTCGCTCAGTGGATGCGGTTTCTCGCTAATAACAAAAACCCTCGGAATCGTTCGAAATTTTGATTTTACATATTTTTCCGTTAGTCCGCACATTGGCTGCGATCAAAAGATGCGAACAGCATTAACTTCTCCGTATCGGTACCTCTTACTATTGAAAATAAAACAGATTTCCCAACACAACGGGATCTGTTCGCAACTTGCAAATATACGCACGTATACACACAAACCGATCTACAGCTATTATGAAAGGTTATATTAGAAGCACGTTGTTCAAATTGTTCGCACGCATTTATGCGTTCTTGCACGTTATACAATTCACATCTTACGCATCCACTAATTGTGAAAGAGTAGCGTAAAGATACAAATAATTTAGAAATACATATTTTTATGGAGTGCCTCATACTTTTAGTAACAGCCGCATGTTGTACGAAAACATATGGATTTGATATCACAATATGGAACGACTTAATCATGCGCACTGATTTACGCCAAATTTAGGCTTTACTGCAATTACCATTATGACTGTCTTTTAAAACAATCAGTTGACTTCCATAATGGTACTTGAATTACAGACAACAGGAATTCTGAACATTAATTCTTATGCCAAAGTACTTTATTGGAATAACGAATTTTGTAAACAACACTTTCAAATAAACATTTTCAATCCTTCTATTTCTTTGTAGTTACAAACCTTCAAAGCCTTCAAATGAATATCTTAATGGACTTTCAGGTCAAAAACTCATGCTACGCATCACGTGTTGCTCAGAAACAAAAGGCAACTACTTGTTTTAAAACGTAGATATACGCATTAACAAATGTCCACACATGGTACCACATGTTTTGTAGACGTGGATTTTAGCTTTTATCCTCTTCCATTGTTATGCAAGAATTTAATAAAATCTCAATGTCTAAACACAATAAGTACATTATAGTACCTTTACAGATGAACATGTTGCTTTATATTTCTGATATCTTTAAAGATTAAGTTATTCTTCTTTTTATCGAAAAATCATTGGTTTAGATTGATAAACATGAGACTTTTACATCGAGTACCCATTTAAAAATTTCTCCGATATCAATATTTTCTATAAATCACTTAAACAATAACGAAATGCTATCTTTTTGAAACCTGTGTCTTTCGAAATGAGATTAGCATTTTTCTTAACTCTGACATTAACTGCAACCCTTGCAGCCCCAAATACCAACTTGTTTTTGGAAGATACCACACAAGATGACTACATCATTTCGGGAGTAACAGTAAGCATTTTTTTGAATACCTATCTATTGCAATATATAAACCGCTTCCAATATGTTCCAGGCTAATTATATTCAAGCTTATTTGATTTGCAAGAAAAATGGTTTTATCATGGCCATGGAACGAACTGAGGAGGAAACTGAAATAATCAAAGAGAAGATTACAGAGTTACAAGTTGAAGATTATGGTATGTACTGTAATACTATGTTAATAAAAATTTTATTAAAAATTTCTTTAAGATCATTATCTAGGGGGATTTAATGAAGTTACGGATAGTGTAAAGCAATGGTTTTGGATTGATAGTAATCAAAGTATAACTTATGATCATTGGTCCGATACCGGTGAAAAAAAATTAGATTGTTTATTAAAGACTTCCCTCAATAGTGATGATGCAGGTAAATGGACATCTAATAATTGTGCTGAAGAAAAATATTTTATCTGTCAAAAGCCCCCACTAGCACAGACATATTATAATAAAACTTAAATAAACCACAACCAACTTCTTCAATAGTTTTCGTTTTATGCTAAATTTAAATTCTCCAACGTTTTGCTGCTTAACCAATCAGCATTGGTGCTATACATGAAATCCAGATGATTAAAATTCTCATATGGAATCAAATCCACTGTGACATGCTGCATCTCATTTGCCACTTCATTAATGAGTATCTGAAAATAATAAAAATGTCAAATACCTATTAATTTTTCTGTTAAGCTACCTAAATTACTTCATTATTAATGTAAATATCAGAACCTCCGTAATACATAAACACTGGAATGGTGATTCGAGAATTATTATACGGATCTGGAATAGATTTTATAGAAATTTCCAAATTCTTCTCTGTTTCATAATCGAACTACGAAATAAAAAAAAATACAATGACAAAGCTAAACGAGGACCAGCGCGAGTATATGGTAATTGGCAAACAGACTCCTAGATTTACTATTAGGGATCGTGTTGGAAGGCATCGTGGAGATAATAGAAAGAAAAATCAGAATGTTTTGATTGTGCCACATAAGCACCTGTAAGGATTTCGGTGTTTCAATATGTAAATTTCTTTTTGGTATTATCCATGAAGGACTAATGGTTAATCTTTCTCCTGACGATAAATAAAAATCTCTAGATTTTATTCCAAGTCGATCGATGGCAATCTTGAGTCGCAATAAAATTTAAAAATTGCAATACATAATAATCGCTATTTCGCTGCTGTAATTATATTTCAGATGTCAAATGCCTCTTCTAAGGCATTTAAATCCTAATAATATATGTATGATTAGGTTAAGTTGTTTAGGTTATGGAAGGTTATGTTATGTGAGGTTAGATTAGATTAAGATAACATTGGATTATTTGCTGCTCCTAATACCATGTGAGCCCTGGACCAAAAAAACTGTGTAAGGTCCTTTTGGGACCTCATTCATTTTTTAGTCTTTCATGCACCAATTTTTCCTACCAATTTTCATTTTCATTGGAAAATTATTAAAATACAATAAAGAGGCTAAAAATTTTAGGAAAAAACGATCTTTTCACTACTTTAAACAATGTTTTTCAAAAAGCAGTAAATATTGAAATTTCTCAATTCAAATGACAAAGAACTTTTTCCATTTCATGATTTTTGCATACATACAGTGTGGCTCATTTAAAACCGAACCACCCCTGTAAAATCTTTATTTACAGTCCGATTTTGATGATTTTTTTTTAAATTGTAGAACATCAAAAACTCTATTCTGGGACAACCTCTTGTCGCGTTCGCTTAAAAACCAAGGCCTATTTTGCCTCTTTTTCATGGCCAAATTTCAAGAAAACGCTTTAGGGATTTTTTTTTGACTTCGGGGTCGTTTTTAGAATAATTCCAAATAGTTGTACCCCAAATTTCGTTAAAAAAGGGTTATGCATAAGAAAGTTACAGGACATTCAAATTTGGCTTATTTAAAACCGCGATATCCTGGTAAAACCTTTATTTATGCACCGATTTTCTTGATTTTTTTACCAAGATGTAGAGCATCTAAAACTCTATTTTTGTAGCACTTTTCTTCACGCGCACTTCATATCCAAGGTCTATTTTGCTTCTTTTTTTATGGCCAAATTTCAAAAAAAAAACTTCAATAATTTTTCTAATTTGACTTCGGCATTCTCTTTAAAATCATTCAAAATGGTCGTATTCCAAATTCCATTAAAATAGGTTTATTCAAAAAATAATTAAAAAACAATGAAATTTCAATTTAAACATACGACAACCAAGTCGCTTTTTTATCGTTGTATACGACTATCAAATTCAAAAGCTACTTTGAAACAACAATGACAACGAAATTTACAAAATTGACATGGACAACGATAAAACATATGATTTTTTATTTTACTTTGGGGAAGATTAGGATATCTCACGTTGAATATTCTACATACTTCTCTCTCTTTCACTCTTGTAATTATCAACACAAGACGCACAATTTCTATTATGTAAATTTCATTGTTATTGTTATAACTTATTTTTGTAAATAAACAAATGTTAACCAAATTAACTTTGTTTCTTACCCTTTTTTATTTATTACGTTAGACAGTACTGAAATCAAGCTTAAAGAATGTATTTAAACGTACAGTTATACTCAAAAAAAAAGCGTACACCGATTAGAGAGAGAAGTTTGACAATCATATTTGGGTAAAATTGACTTATTTAGCAGCAGATGTCATAGGTTATCAAAATTGACAAAGCATTGTCATTGGTCGCTTTCATAGCCGGATTTACCCAAATATGATTGTCAAACTTCTCTCTCTAATCGATGTACGCTTTTTTTTTGAGTATAACTGTACGACAATGAAATCATATGTTTTATCTTAATCATATACATATGTATATGATTCTCGCGGGTTTCACATTTTGAATGATACGATTTCGAAACTGCAAACTGAACATATTTTGTTAATGTAACTGAACTTAGTCTGTAGTACGGACTCTGTGGATAAATTTCTTGAAATCTCAAGAAAATAGAAGGGATTTTTGTAAAATTAATTCAAATTAAAAATACATGGATTTTTGTTCGACCCCAGGTGACATTAGAAAGGTTAATAATTGTTATATACAGGGTGTAACAAAAGTACGGGCCGCTACTTTAGGAGCGTATTCTACACATTAATATAAGATAAAAGTTTAAATACTTTTTTTTTCTAAATCGCTTCTTAAGAAAGTTATGACGATTTAACCCATTTTATCCTATTTACGAGTACAAAATTTAAAAAACAAAAAAAAGGGAAAGAATATTATTTTAGTAACACAAAAATCACAGAAAATGTTCAAAATGATTTCCTCCTGCCTCAATACACTTTTCTGTGCATTTTCTAAGAGATCTTCTTATTCGCTCGCAAATACCTGGTATGTTCTTATTGTTTTGATATTTACGTTCTTTATTGTTTTTTTGGACAAACATTCAAGTGCATCATCTTAAATTAACCATTATTCTTTATGAAGTTAACAGTGCTTGTCTACGAATCATTTGTTACTGCATAATGTGAGTCACATAGTTTTTCACAACTTTATTAAAATAAACTGGATTAAATGGATTAAATCGTCATAACTTTCTTAGGAAGCGATTTAGAAAAAAAAAGTATTTAAACTTTTATCCTATTATAATGTGTAAAATACGCTCCTGAAGTAGCGGCCCGTACTTTTGTTACACCCTGTATATGTATAATACATAAAACAAAAACTATATAATAACTACTGCTCAAAATTCATTGGAAGCAGTATCAGATAATACCAACTGTTTTGTAGTAATTCCCGCTGTCTTGCAGAACTATTAAGTGTCAACTGATTCGTAATCACGATAATATAATATCTATGTTTTCTATATGAGATAATACTTTAAAATGGTTAAAATACAAAATATAAGTATCCTGCAAACAATATACCACCAGTTTAACAAACAATATGTTGAGATCGTTGTGCTTTTTAGTGGCAGCTACAGCTGCTTTTGCAGACAATGATTTTCAAGTAGACCTAAGTCAAAGTAAATATGTCCTTGGTACAAGTAAAGTAAGTACCAAGGGAATTTCATTTCTGTTTCATATGTACGTGTTTCTTATTCAATCGTTATTTCAGCTCACATTTATGGAGGCTTACGTAAGGTGCAAACATGATGGTTTAACATTAGCTATGGAAAGAACCCCTGAAGAAACTGATGAATTATATTCGGTAATTGCATCAAATAATAATCTTTCAGCAGACGGTAAGTTAAGAGGTCTATCTTATAATTACACATATTAAAAACTGTTTTAAAATTTTAGTATTTTTCTTGGGAGGATTCAAATTCGAAAAATCACCATTCATATCAGTAGAATAGGTTTGGTATGAAACCCTTGAACCATTTGAATATACATAGTGGCATCCACTTTCCTTTGAAGCGAATCTATGTCTTGTGAAACAATGTACCCAGGCTTTTCAATGGAAGTGGAGAATGGATAGTTGCACTTTAAGTTTGTATTACATTTGACAAGTATTGGACAGTAGCAGTTAAGGCACTAAACAAACGTATTTTTTTTTAATGGGAATAAATTTAAGTCAATTTTTCAAACAGACGTGTCGATTTACGTGTTTCTCCTTTATCCACTCATTTCATCACTGATAAACTAGTTTCAGTTGTATAGTTTCAAATCTGCAATTGGTTGTGCGTTACTTGGCATAATGGGTAGATTATTGTTTTTTATGCGTTTGCTTTCTGCAATTGCCGTGTGCAATAGTATTAATATCCTTATCAAAGATACAGAAGTAGAATATATGGTATCTAAAATGAAAATAAATCTTTACGCTTTTTCATATTAAGACCACTTACTTATCCACTTTTATCCCCTGCAAAGGCTATGGCTACAAATTAGCAATGGAACATTAGGTAAATGACCAAATCAAAATACATGCTGCAATTTAATTTGCAATTATGTCAGATGATTTAACTAATACGTGTAAATCCTTGGTTGTCACTCTTTTCCATTTCTTATATAAGCATATATTTTTTTTGCCTACTTTTTAGGAAGATTCAAGTCAAAAAATATTATAGTCATGGCCAGAAATATAACACACCTCTACTTCTGTGCGTTATTTGAAAAAAAATTAATTAGGAACGCCTCTAGTATATCTGCAGTTCCTCAATAATAACTTTTGGTTCTGAAGACTCCCTTTCTTCGATGGTAATAGCGGTTTGAGATTCATTGCCCTTTATTTCCACTTTAACAATTTGATTTCTTTTTTTTGATAACGCATTTCTTGACAACTTTCTTTTTAATATTGTTCTAGTAACAAATAAATCAAAAATGGTATACTGTTTCTCTAAGGGCATACCATTTCTAGCTACAGATAGTCAGCTACAGATACAAATAACTTAGAAATATGTACATATTTTTATAAAGTGCCTCATACTTTTAGTAACAGCCGTATGTTGTACGAATACATATGGATTTGATATCACAATAAGGAACGACTTAATTATGCGCACTGATTTAGGCCAAATTTAGGCTTTACTGCAATTACCATTATGACTGTCTTTTAAAACAATCACTTGACTTCCATAATGGTACTTGAATTACAGACAACAGGAATTCTGAACATTAATTCTTATGCCAAAGTACTTTATTGGAATAACGAATTTTGTAAACAACACTTTCAAATAAACATTTTCAATCCTTCTATTTCTTTGTAGTTACAAACCTTCAAAGCCTTCAAATGAATATCTTAATGGACTTTCAGGTCAAAAACTCATGCTACGCATCACGTGTTGCTCAGAAACAAAAGGCAACTACTTGTTTTAAAACGTAGATATACGCATTAACAAATGTCCACACATGGTACCACATGTTTTGTAGACGTGGATTTTAGCTTTTATCCTCTTCCATTGTTATGCAAGAATTTAATAAAATCTCAATGTCTAAACACAATAAGTACATTATAGTACCTTTACAGATGAACATGTTGCTTTATATTTCTGATATCTTTAAAGATTAAGTTATTCTTCTTTTTATCGAAAAATCATTGGTTTAGATTGATAAACATGAGACTTTTACATCGAGTACCCATTTAAAAATTTCTCCGATATCAATATTTTCTATAAATCACTTAAACAATAACGAAATGCTATCTTTTTGAAACCTGTGTCTTTCGAAATGAGATTAGCATTTTTCTTAACTCTGACATTAACTGCAACCCTTGCAGCCCCAAATACCAACTTGTTTTTGGAAGATACCACACAAGATGACTACATCATTTCGGGAGTAACAGTAAGCATTTTTTTGAATACCTATCTATTGCAATATATAAACCGCTTCCAATATGTTCCAGGCTAATTATATTCAAGCTTATTTGATTTGCAAGAAAAATGGTTTTATCATGGCCATGGAACGAACTGAGGAGGAAACTGAAATAATCAAAGAGAAGATTACAGAGTTACAAGTTGAAGATTATGGTATGTACTGTAATACTATGTTAATAAAAATTTTATTAAAAATTTCTTTAAGATCATTATCTAGGGGGATTTAATGAAGTTACGGATAGTGTAAAGCAATGGTTTTGGATTGATAGTAATCAAAGTATAACTTATGATCATTGGTCCGATACCGGTGAAAAAAAATTAGATTGTTTATTAAAGACTTCCCTCAATAGTGATGATGCAGGTAAATGGACATCTAATAATTGTGCTGAAGAAAAATATTTTATCTGTCAAAAGCCCCCACTAGCACAGACATATTATAATAAAACTTAAATAAACCACAACCAACTTCTTCAATAGTTTTCGTTTTATGCTAAATTTAAATTCTCCAACGTTTTGCTGCTTAACCAATCAGCATTGGTGCTATACATGAAATCCAGATGATTAAAATTCTCATATGGAATCAAATCCACTGTGACATGCTGCATCTCATTTGCCACTTCATTAATGAGTATCTGAAAATAATAAAAATGTCAAATACCTATTAATTTTTCTGTTAAGCTACCTAAATTACTTCATTATTAATGTAAATATCAGAACCTCCGTAATACATAAACACTGGAATGGTGATTCGAGAATTATTATACGGATCTGGAATAGATTTTATAGAAATTTCCAAATTCTTCTCTGTTTCATAATCGAACTACGAAATAAAAAAAAATACAATGACAAAGCTAAACGAGGACCAGCGCGAGTATATGGTAATTGGCAAACAGACTCCTAGATTTACTATTAGGGATCGTGTTGGAAGGCATCGTGGAGATAATAGAAAGAAAAATCAGAATGTTTTGATTGTGCCACATAAGCACCTGTAAGGATTTCGGTGTTTCAATATGTAAATTTCTTTTTGGTATTATCCATGAAGGACTAATGGTTAATCTTTCTCCTGACGATAAATAAAAATCTCTAGATTTTATTCCAAGTCGATCGATGGCAATCTTGAGTCGCAATAAAATTTAAAAATTGCAATACATAATAATCGCTATTTCGCTGCTGTAATTATATTTCAGATGTCAAATGCCTCTTCTAAGGCATTTAAATCCTAATAATATATGTATGATTAGGTTAAGTTGTTTAGGTTATGGAAGGTTATGTTATGTGAGGTTAGATTAGATTAAGATAACATTGGATTATTTGCTGCTCCTAATACCATGTGAGCCCTGGACCAAAAAAACTGTGTAAGGTCCTTTTGGGACCTCATTCATTTTTTAGTCTTTCATGCACCAATTTTTCCTACCAATTTTCATTTTCATTGGAAAATTATTAAAATACAATAAAGAGGCTAAAAATTTTAGGAAAAAACGATCTTTTCACTACTTTAAACAATGTTTTTCAAAAAGCAGTAAATATTGAAATTTCTCAATTCAAATGACAAAGAACTTTTTCCATTTCATGATTTTTGCATACATACAGTGTGGCTCATTTAAAACCGAACCACCCCTGTAAAATCTTTATTTACAGTCCGATTTTGATGATTTTTTTTTAAATTGTAGAACATCAAAAACTCTATTCTGGGACAACCTCTTGTCGCGTTCGCTTAAAAACCAAGGCCTATTTTGCCTCTTTTTCATGGCCAAATTTCAAGAAAACGCTTTAGGGATTTTTTTTTGACTTCGGGGTCGTTTTTAGAATAATTCCAAATAGTTGTACCCCAAATTTCGTTAAAAAAGGGTTATGCATAAGAAAGTTACAGGACATTCAAATTTGGCTTATTTAAAACCGCGATATCCTGGTAAAACCTTTATTTATGCACCGATTTTCTTGATTTTTTTACCAAGATGTAGAGCATCTAAAACTCTATTTTTGTAGCACTTTTCTTCACGCGCACTTCATATCCAAGGTCTATTTTGCTTCTTTTTTTATGGCCAAATTTCAAAAAAAAAACTTCAATAATTTTTCTAATTTGACTTCGGCATTCTCTTTAAAATCATTCAAAATGGTCGTATTCCAAATTCCATTAAAATAGGTTTATTCAAAAAATAATTAAAAAACAATGAAATTTCAATTTAAACATACGACAACCAAGTCGCTTTTTTATCGTTGTATACGACTATCAAATTCAAAAGCTACTTTGAAACAACAATGACAACGAAATTTACAAAATTGACATGGACAACGATAAAACATATGATTTTTTATTTTACTTTGGGGAAGATTAGGATATCTCACGTTGAATATTCTACATACTTCTCTCTCTTTCACTCTTGTAATTATCAACACAAGACGCACAATTTCTATTATGTAAATTTCATTGTTATTGTTATAACTTATTTTTGTAAATAAACAAATGTTAACCAAATTAACTTTGTTTCTTACCCTTTTTTATTTATTACGTTAGACAGTACTGAAATCAAGCTTAAAGAATGTATTTAAACGTACAGTTATACTCAAAAAAAAAGCGTACACCGATTAGAGAGAGAAGTTTGACAATCATATTTGGGTAAAATTGACTTATTTAGCAGCAGATGTCATAGGTTATCAAAATTGACAAAGCATTGTCATTGGTCGCTTTCATAGCCGGATTTACCCAAATATGATTGTCAAACTTCTCTCTCTAATCGATGTACGCTTTTTTTTTGAGTATAACTGTACGACAATGAAATCATATGTTTTATCTTAATCATATACATATGTATATGATTCTCGCGGGTTTCACATTTTGAATGATACGATTTCGAAACTGCAAACTGAACATATTTTGTTAATGTAACTGAACTTAGTCTGTAGTACGGACTCTGTGGATAAATTTCTTGAAATCTCAAGAAAATAGAAGGGATTTTTGTAAAATTAATTCAAATTAAAAATACATGGATTTTTGTTCGACCCCAGGTGACATTAGAAAGGTTAATAATTGTTATATACAGGGTGTAACAAAAGTACGGGCCGCTACTTTAGGAGCGTATTCTACACATTAATATAAGATAAAAGTTTAAATACTTTTTTTTTCTAAATCGCTTCTTAAGAAAGTTATGACGATTTAACCCATTTTATCCTATTTACGAGTACAAAATTTAAAAAACAAAAAAAGGGAAAGAATATTATTTTAGTAACACAAAAATCACAGAAAATGTTCAAAATGATTTCCTCCTGCCTCAATACACTTTTCTGTGCATTTTCTAAGAGATCTTCTTATTCGCTCGCAAATACCTGGTATGTTCTTATTGTTTTGATATTTACGTTCTTTATTGTTTTTTTGGACAAACATTCAAGTGCATCATCTTAAATTAACCATTATTCTTTATGAAGTTAACAGTGCTTGTCTACGAATCATTTGTTACTGCATAATGTGAGTCACATAGTTTTTCACAACTTTATTAAAATAAACTGGATTAAATGGATTAAATCGTCATAACTTTCTTAGGAAGCGATTTAGAAAAAAAAGTATTTAAACTTTTATCCTATTATAATGTGTAAAATACGCTCCTGAAGTAGCGGCCCGTACTTTTGTTACACCCTGTATATGTATAATACATAAAACAAAAACTATATAATAACTACTGCTCAAAATTCATTGGAAGCAGTATCAGATAATACCAACTGTTTTGTAGTAATTCCCGCTGTCTTGCAGAACTATTAAGTGTCAACTGATTCGTAATCACGATAATATAATATCTATGTTTTCTATATGAGATAATACTTTAAAATGGTTAAAATACAAAATATAAGTATCCTGCAAACAATATACCACCAGTTTAACAAACAATATGTTGAGATCGTTGTGCTTTTTAGTGGCAGCTACAGCTGCTTTTGCAGACAATGATTTTCAAGTAGACCTAAGTCAAAGTAAATATGTCCTTGGTACAAGTAAAGTAAGTACCAAGGGAATTTCATTTCTGTTTCATATGTACGTGTTTCTTATTCAATCGTTATTTCAGCTCACATTTATGGAGGCTTACGTAAGGTGCAAACATGATGGTTTAACATTAGCTATGGAAAGAACCCCTGAAGAAACTGATGAATTATATTCGGTAATTGCATCAAATAATAATCTTTCAGCAGACGGTAAGTTAAGAGGTCTATCTTATAATTACACATATTAAAAACTGTTTTAAAATTTTAGTATTTTTCTTGGGAGGATTCAAATTCGAAAAATCACCATTCATATCAGTAGAATAGGTTTGGTATGAAACCCTTGAACCATTTGAATATACATAGTGGCATCCACTTTCCTTTGAAGCGAATCTATGTCTTGTGAAACAATGTACCCAGGCTTTTCAATGGAAGTGGAGAATGGATAGTTGCACTTTAAGTTTGTATTACATTTGACAAGTATTGGACAGTAGCAGTTAAGGCACTAAACAAACGTATTTTTTTTTAATGGGAATAAATTTAAGTCAATTTTTCAAACAGACGTGTCGATTTACGTGTTTCTCCTTTATCCACTCATTTCATCACTGATAAACTAGTTTCAGTTGTATAGTTTCAAATCTGCAATTGGTTGTGCGTTACTTGGCATAATGGGTAGATTATTGTTTTTTATGCGTTTGCTTTCTGCAATTGCCGTGTGCAATAGTATTAATATCCTTATCAAAGATACAGAAGTAGAATATATGGTATCTAAAATGAAAATAAATCTTTACGCTTTTTCATATTAAGACCACTTACTTATCCACTTTTATCCCCTGCAAAGGCTATGGCTACAAATTAGCAATGGAACATTAGGTAAATGACCAAATCAAAATACATGCTGCAATTTAATTTGCAATTATGTCAGATGATTTAACTAATACGTGTAAATCCTTGGTTGTCACTCTTTTCCATTTCTTATATAAGCATATATTTTTTTTGCCTACTTTTTAGGAAGATTCAAGTCAAAAAATATTATAGTCATGGCCAGAAATATAACACACCTCTACTTCTGTGCGTTATTTGAAAAAAAATTAATTAGGAACGCCTCTAGTATATCTGCAGTTCCTCAATAATAACTTTTGGTTCTGAAGACTCCCTTTCTTCGATGGTAATAGCGGTTTGAGATTCATTGCCCTTTATTTCCACTTTAACAATTTGATTTCTTTTTTTTGATAACGCATTTCTTGACAACTTTCTTTTTAATATTGTTCTAGTAACAAATAAATCAAAAATGGTATACTGTTTCTCTAAGGGCATACCATTTCTAGCTACAGATAGTCAGCTACAGATACAAATAACTTAGAAATATGTACATATTTTTATAAAGTGCCTCATACTTTTAGTAACAGCCGTATGTTGTACGAATACATATGGATTTGATATCACAATAAGGAACGACTTAATTATGCGCACTGATTTAGGCCAAATTTAGGCTTTACTGCAATTNGTTCGAGAAATATTATACGGATCTGGCATGGGTTTTTTATAAATTTCCAAGTTTTTCTCTGTTCCATAATCGAACGGCCGAAAGACACCTTGAATGAAAATTAAGTGTACATATGAGTGGTCTGGATGCAAAACCCGCCATCTCCATATTAAACGATTTTGAGTAAAACGTAAAAAATCGTTCACATATTACATTGATTTTGCATTGTACCTCCAATTTTAGAGCTACTTTTATAAGAGATTTGGCGGCATATGAAGCTTAAACTACTAAAATATATATATGTAACAATCTTACTTTAGAATGAATAATACACACACACCTCCAAATGTGACAAATTTGGAAATGGCGGGTTTTGCATCTAGACTACTCATATAATGTTACATTAAAACAAACCTATTTTAATAAGTTGTAATTTGAAAATTAATGTTTTATAGGAATTTTAAATTGAAAATACCTGAACGCGTTCCTTGAACATAATGGAAAAGCTGTTTGAAGGATATTCCTGCAGGGAAGTTTTCCAAAATTTTCGTCTTTAAAGCCTGGAATGGAAATATTACTCAGAAGTTTTTTCCTTTATTATAAAGAGCTTGGAACTAGTAGAAACCAATATTTTTCTTACCTTATTAGGCATTCGTTCCAGTGAAGATCCTATTAAATTAAAAAATTCTGTACATAACCAATCAGCATTTTGACAAATCACTCTAATACTATTTCCAGTAGTAAAGTGAGAAAATAACTCATATTTTCCAATAGCTCTGGCCAACTAGAAATAGATTAAGCATTGTTGAAGCCTTTTTTAAACCACTTACAGTTTCAATGCCACCCATTGCGGCTAAAGCGTTAATGGGAATGCTGGTTATACGATACATATTAGTAACTGGGGCCCAAAAATTCGCCTGAGAAATTTTATCGTTGTATTCGGGCCGTTCGGACATCATTACCCAAAATTGTGTTGTTCCTTCTGAATATCCAACATAAGGAATTTTAGATGTTCCAGTAGCATTCAATATATAATCAATAACTGCTGGAAGGTCATATTTTCCCATTTCATGATAGCTAAATGGCAGAAAATCAATTGTTTGTTTTTGGTTTTCCCATGAAATTGTTTATTGCAACCTAAAGTCAAAAAATGATTTTGCATCCAGTAAAGGATTCAAATTCACGTGAGCCTTGGAATACGTGTTTCCACGACTGTTGCCCAACCAAACATCATAGCCAGCGTCAGCTAGGATAAAACCTAACGATTTCTCTCCTAAAACTAACCAGTCCGCTGAACTTTGTAAAAGACCATGCATCAGTAATATGGGTCCCTTAGGGGCTACACTATTATTTCTACAATGCGGTATTCGATGTAATGTCAAAATGTAATTATCCTCTGTTTGCACTATATGAGTTTCATCGGGATAAAATGCTTCTTTAATTATATCCACCTAAATTGTTGTAAATTTATTATTTTTATCAATATTTTCGATTAATTGTTTAAAACTTACAGTGGTTCTTTCGGGCAAATGAAATATTTGGCCTGTTAAACTGTTGAGCGCCGCTGCAATAATATTAATCAGTACAAAAAATGGACTATTCATTTTTGCTTAAATTACATAGTTTATTTTAGAAACACGTCGGCTTTTATATGCTTTTGAAACTCCCTCGTTCGTTTAATTTTTACAATTTTTGTCACGAATGCTCTAAAAACTTTTTTAATTTTGCTATTGTTCCTAATCGCAATGCATTGTTTTTTCGAAAAAGATAATAATGTTTATATATTTACTGAAATTCAGCTTAAAACATCGAAATTTGGAACAGTTATTGAACCAACAATTCCTGTTTTGGAGGAAAAACAACTTGAACATATCTCTAAAATTAACAATGAAAAGTTTGGTTTTTTTTTTACAACAAAATGTGTGAATCATTTTTTTTTTTTTTTCGAGGGAAACAAACAAAGAAAAACAATTTTCTGGCCCAGATTTATGCGACCACATCTTAAAAAAGATGAAAAACGTTGTAGTGATAAAGATAAGATGTTTACACGTGTTATAACAACCCTTATATTAACTTTGCCCCTTTGGCGTTATCATGGTGTGAAAAAATGGGGGTGATATGAAATAAATATTATAAAATTCTATTAAAATTGAAATTGTGTTTTCCTTTTATATCCGAATTACATCACTACGAATTCAAGTAAAAAAATCGTAAAAATCAGCTATAAAGGGTGAAATGGCAACGGATGAAATTAAAATCTAAATATCTTAAAAGGGTAAACACGAGGACACTTCTACTTCCACAGTATAAAGTTACAAAGGAACGACAATGCATACAAAGATGTTCAATTTGTCACTGTCTTCGTTGTTGCTGGTCCTGGAGTTGAGAGAGTTGATCAAAGTTAACTCATTATCATGTAAAACTGTTTTGAATATTTTGTTTTAAATATGATAATGGCGTTATTATAAAATTATTTTTACAGAAACGATTACGACGAGGTTTCTGTTGCTGTTTGGAAATTTAAAAACTCTTAATTAACATTTTAAGAAGAAATGAAATAGAAATAATTCATGAAATATAATTTACCGTAACATATTTCTAAGATACTGCAAGAGAGTAGTTAGTGAGAGCTGAAAAATTGCCCTGAGAATTTTTAAAAAATATGGATCTCTAATCGCATTAAGATATAGAAAATTCAATAATCATTACAGACAGTTGCAAATTTAAATATCAATGTTTGGATAATGACTTAAATAAAGAAAAATTGAAGCAACACTTTTGAAAAAACAAAAACTACTCAATTGGGTTCCAAAGACGAACAACATTTGCCAAAATAAGAGTAGTTTGATGCTACAAACTACAACTATCTATTTCTTTTGGTTTTTGAGAAAGACATTTTCGAAAATACAAAAAATAAAAAACTAATTGGAGTAGCTTCTTGAAATCATAACAGATTTGTAGAGTTTGATGAGTTAAACACACTAATGTTGAAGTACTATTTGCAATAAATTTCGAGAAAATGGCAATTGATATGTACAAATGTTTTAAAAAGTCAATTTTCGGAGGTCAGAAAAAATCAAAAAAATTTCACATACCTATTTAAATTTTAATGCCGATTCAAATGCCGCGAATCACAATTTCCTATCTCTTTTTAGTTTTCGAGAAAGACATTTTTGAAAGTTGTGTGGAATTTAAAAAACGTTTGCATATCTGATCTCAGGTAAAATTTTTGTTGCTTTTTGCATTAAAATTAGCTACGTTTTGTTTGTTTCCCTTGATTGGAAAGAGACGTCATTTTGGCTTCTATTTTCACTCAGTTTTGCGATACAGCACGATACAGCAATAAAAAAACCTTATTTGCCCAATACCCACTTATTTTATAAAATATCAGATATACACGTATATTTAACTTTTACATTTGTAATGTTGATGACGTATGAAATGATCTGAAAATAATTTACAAAAAATTTTTGGAAAACGTTTTAATTGAGCTCGTTGCTCGTCATAAATCGAAAATCCTTAAACATTCCTTGCATTCTTTTGCCCGGGAAAACAGTTTAAAGTATGTGAAATTCAAAATTTTAATAATATCTGATACATACAAAGTTCACTTCAGCTTATTAAAGAACTTTCGAAGAGAATTTCGTCGACGTCGTTCCAAAATTTAATAACTACGTTAGTTTCAACTCGTCGGTTATTATGTCGTTTAATTAATAATATTTTGGTTCCTCTTATTAGGTGACATGAACTGAAGAGAAGAGATTTGAACGTTATTTTACACGAAAATCGATCAAGGGTCGAAAAGAAACGAGTTTTTCCCTGTGACCGGCCAATATGCACGTTCAATCAAATGACTCTTTTTATAGTAGATGTAATGAGCCAAATGGTTTGTAGAAAAACCTGATCCTTATAGGAACGAGCTCTGGTTCTTAATATAATGCTCTATTATTTATACCGGAACTATTTAATTTTTTCAACATACAAGTTGTCTAAGAGTCTCAATCAATTATTGCAAAATGGACATGGTACATATACGTAAAATATATTTTTTTTCTCTTTACATTGCTACAGTAAACGGCCAATTTGGTGACAGAACAAGAACCCCTATGCAAGCTATTATATTTTATCGTTATAGTTATTTTCTTTCGCATGTGGCCATAATTGGACTATTCTTCGCTAATGAGGGTGGAAACTTTTACTGGGCGAGTTTCCAGTCGGGCTGACAAAAAAGAAAGACATATTGTACTTTCGGGAATAGTTGAACGATCATCTGTTCGTCTAATCAAATTAGATTTGAGGCTAATTATTCCCCTGTGGTTCTTGGTTAATGGATTGATTTATATACAGATAAAGGAGGCATTTCAACGATAATAAAGCACAATGCCACTAAATAAAATTAAATGTATCATTTCCATAAAATTAAAAGATTTAAAAAGTTTTGCTAATTATACAGTAATAGTTCAGCATTAAGCTCAGAGGCTACGGGCAAGAACTCTATCATTTTAAGACCTGCAAAAAGTAAGTGATGTAATTTTATTTAAAACTTTATTTAGAAATATACATATAGTACATTTTTTTTAAATTTTTATAAAAGAAGTGCACTTATAGTATACATATAGTGAATTTGGTAACACATGCAATTTCAAGTTAGCTAAACATGTTTAGAAGTGGTGCCGTAAGGAGCCCAAATCGATTTCACAAATGTTTAGAAGCCGCTGAAGAAATAGTGTATGTAGTTCACTTAAAAATTGCAATGCCGTCATGTGTAAAAATGTTTGTGTTTTAACACTTTTAATATTAAAGATGTATACTCCAAATTCATAAGATCGATAAGGCGTTTAATACACCGAGAGATCAGCATCATTAGGAGGACACCATTACACTCAAAAAAGTATTACTTGTTTCAGAATACCTATACAATTTTTCGGTCGATTCACAACTTACTGCAGGTTATTCACTGGATATTATTATTTTTCAAAATGAATCTATAGTATGGGGTGTCCCACTAAGATATCGGACAATAACTAAGAATCCTAAACAAAAGAGTGAAAGACAATATTTGACAGAGACAAACATTGTATAGCTATTTCTGAAGCACCCTATATTGTTATTTTTTTAGATCAAACGCCTAATTATGCATATTTTTTATTAGGCACTACATATTGTCGGTACAATGCCAAAGTCACGAATGTGCTAATTTGGCATTTTTCACCTAAGCGTAGTACTAGTAGACGTAAAAATGTGCAAAATTTTCAATGACAAAACCACAAATGTGTATTTCTAGTAGGTATAACATATCCTACACTGGATTTTTTTATTTATTTTTTTTTGTATTTGTTTTATGACAGATGAGAATATTCAACCTTCATTTTCTCAAAATTAATAATTTTCACATTCGTGACTTTGGCATTGTACCGACAATATAATAGGTAATTAGGCCTAGTATGTCTAACTGTTTATGGGACTTTTTAATTTTTATTCAAAAAATATTATTTGTACCGATTGTTTTGAGATCACACATCAGTTTTACTGATCCACGAAACAGGGCATTTTCAGGTATTATTATACATAAAAACTTCGTTTTCTATTAGAACAATAAATATTAAATTTCAAACTATTTTTAAGAATTTTAAAAAATCAATAATTATTCTACGATAAGGTACAGGCGCACAGGCGTCTAACTTGACAAACTTCATAGTATCAAAACTTCATTTTTTTAAGATTTGCTCTCTACACTGTAATAAGTATTGATTTTTGAAGGGCACCTATAAATAGATCGAAATCTTTATTATTAGTATGCATTAATGTCATTTTTCGTTGTGATAAGAACTAAGATACAGGATTAGAAATCAATTAGGTCAAATAATATTTTTTGAATAAAAAATTAATAGTCTCATAAACGATTAAATTTAGATATACGTATCAATTATTTAAAAAATTAATGCAGGTATTTAATAAGAATTGTATGTAGAGTCTAAAATAATAGATACGTATATGAACTTTTCTATTTGAAATAATGAAACTGTATATTCCACAAGATCTATGGTGCACCCTGTATAATCGAAAATATTTTCGTTAAAGTTGAAAAACAATTATCTTTATACTTTTTCTTTAAAATTAATAGTTAATGAGGCACCTTGTATAACCTTTGGTTACTCGACTCTGACAATGAGACAATAAAAAAAGTAATTATGACCATATCAGGACACTTAAATTATAAAGAACATGTTTCCAATATTTACACTTTAACTTATTCATAGATTAAGAATAAGCTCTATACAAGGTGTCTGGCAAGTCCTTACAATAATTTTAGGAGATGATGAAATAGGTGATTTTGAGTCGATTTATCCGAACATATCGATATAAGGTAAGGTGGGGTAATTGCGACATATATTTACATTACTTCGTAAAAGATGGGGAAAAACAGTATAAGGCATAATTCCATCAATGTAGAAAAAATATAGTAGGATCTTATGTTGGTTCTCTCTATATTACCACGGCCATAGAAAGATAACTAAAAACATAAAGTTTTTAGTATAATTTCTTTAAAACACTGACGAGATGTTACATTTGCCCCGACATACGAGGCAAATGTAACATCGGCTAGTGTTCTTGGTTACTATTTATCGTAGGAGGACTTTGAGGCAAAGAGCTGTTCTACGCCCTTGACCTTCCTTAACTCTTCCTCTTCTACCTTTAAGATTCGTATAAATTGTGGAATAAGGCACATTATATGTATACCTTTTCTGCATTATATGCAGTCATGCGTCCTGCTTTCACATCTAATAAAGCCATTTTCAGATCTTCGATTACGTATTTTGGGCCAGTGGTCTTTTTTTATAATTTCCATTACCATGGCAAATGGTATTCTAGAATTTAAACCTCGATCTTTAGCATGGGGTAAAGGTAGCACATAGGTTACATTTGCCTCACAGAAATGTGTCACACTTTCCCCAAATGTCATTTTAGACGGGGCAAATGTAACACATAATAGTATTAAAAAAAGGATTTATATTTTTTTTCTATAAAGGCAAATTTTGGTAAGTCAAAATGCTAACAAAGAATATAAAATACTACTAACCAAATTATATCAACGTTTAACTTAAAAAAAATGGAAAATAAATCAGCCCTGTAAGTTGAGCATCTCACGTTTCTGCTGTGATGTTCACTCTCCCTCTTGTAACAAGCTACTGAGTACTAATTTGCTAGGGTTTCACCTTTAGAAACGTGGAGGGACACCAACTGATGAATTATACACAACAGTGAGACCATACATTTAGATTTTTTAAATAAAAGCAATCACTAATACCCCGTTAACACGTTTACCCCACCTTACCTTACTAACAAGTAAGGTAAGGTGGAGTAAGTAACAAGTTGTAAGTGTTGTAGTTTTTCAGTTATTAGCAATTTAATATTTAATTATCCTGTTAAACTAATGATAACGCATTTGAAGTTTTTTACGTTTTTCTTTGTTTTCGAATACTTTTACCGCAGATCTTGTAACATTTTTGTGAAGACTATGGTATGATAAAGTTTTTAGAGAAAATGAACTAATGTTGTAGGATTTCTTAAAACAAAATGAACGACCCAATTACCAGCAGGTAATTTCATACATTCAACTGGACTTATTTATGTTTATTATTAATATATTCTCACCCTGTACATATACTCTATTGTTATTTTATACAATTAATTTGAATAAATTTAATTTTATTATTTTATTTATTATTATTTTTTTTAACTTATGAAATTACCTAATTTACATTGGGTCGTTCACTTTGTTTTAAGAAATACTGCTATGTTAGTTCATTTTCTCTAAAAATCTTATCACACGATAGTTTCCAAAACATGTTACAAGATCTGCAGTAAAAATATTCGAAAACAAAATAAAAAAACGAATAAAAAACTTCAAATGCGTTACCATTAACTTAATGGGAAAATTAAATCTTAAATTGCCAATAACTGGAAAACTCTAACACTTGGTGTATCAATATATCCGATTAAATCGACTTAAAATCACCTCCTAAAGTTATTGGAACGACACGCCAGATACCCTGTATAATAATGCTGGGCTTTATGTAATTTAGATGGTTATCAACAGCTACTCAATCGTATTAAGTGAGAGATATTTCTGCATCTATCTTAAAGCATCGACTTGCCCCTATGTGATTATGTGAAAATTTGCTAACTTTATAGAACCTAATTAAAATTATATATGTATATAAAAAAAATGGAAACACACAATTTGTGATGGAAAAACGATCCAAATTAACATCAAAAGAAACAATGACTTAATTAGGTTTCTTTGAAAACGTCGGTTAAAAAGTTGAATTTCCTCTTTAATTTCAGCGAAATAAAATGCTCCTTTCAGCATAAAGCAAATAACTTTGCAACTTTATGAGGAACAAATAAATCTAAATGTTCCCTTGAAGTTTTTAGGCCACAAAACGTTTTCAAATTTCTTCCAATTAATACTACCCCATACCGATAAAATACTATGGATATTATACTGTTATATGTATGTTCCTATTATTAATTAATAGTATTCTCTCAGCTTTAATAAAGCATAATTTTCTCGAGCATATTCGTGACATTTACGGAGTACCATAAAAGAGATGAAGTGTATAATATGGGGCTCGAAAGTAAATTTCATTTCTGTTCTATAATAGCATACCGCATACTAATAAATATTCGTATTACGAACGAGGATTTAATTTAATGTTTGCTGATAAGATGGTAGGCCTTATGCCTCTATTTTATTTGTATTAACAGTAACAATTGCCACAACAAATTTCCTGAAGGGATAGAGATTTCTGGAAAACCACTCCTTTAATAAAATGCCAGGTAATTGGAAAGATAAATCTTGTAAACTTTCCCAGACAATTTAGGCAATCCGCCTGGTCTAAAGGACACTAATTTAGGAATTGATCACGGATATAAATTTCTAAAAGCCATAGGAGTGCAGACAATGTGCAAGCGCAAGCAACTATGAAAGCGTCTTAAAGTAATTCAGAGAAAACTAATTCTTCGTTACCCTAAATTAGTACGAAAATGCAAGAAAATGCAATTGTTTCCATTAATTTTCAACGATACAGCAACATTTTTTTGTCATGGGAGATTGATTATTTGTGAAACTCTTCAAAAAATACGGTGTGGGTCATATTTTGTCAAGAAATCTTTTATATTTCGTTATAAAATATGAGTTGTATAAAGAATACTGTGAAATTGTCATCTGATTTCGATTTGTTCTAAGATAAGGAAACTTTAGATTTCTCATATTTCACTTTCAACAGTTATCAAAATTGTTTTGTCATAAAACTCAGCAAACTTATTTTACCAACCCTTTTTAACTTCCAACTTTCAATATTTTAATATTCAATTTTTCAGTTAATCTATTTCACTTTTAAATTAGTTGCATTCGCATAAAACAAAAATACAAATGTGTAACTAAAATTTATAGATTTACAATATTAGTTGCAATAGATTAAGGACAAAAATGTTTGGAACTCGTATTATCTAAAGCAATACACTTTCCTTGACTTTCAGAACAATGTCGATGCCAGTTACCAAGAAGAATCGCTTTGTGCTACGAAATAAATCCCAGACAATTGCTTCAAAATCTCTAATTCTACATCGGAGGGGCATTAAGCCAGTCTATAGCTATTTGTATTTTATTGGATGGTTACCATTCTATTTACTTAGTTAATTAGTTTTTTAATAAAAAATTTTCTCATTTATTTTTTTTCTTATACCTTTGATGATAAATATTATCGTTATTACACGAGAAGTTAATTGGAATTGTCAAAAAAACCTTTTTATTTAAAGAGTATAACTGTCATAAAAACTGAACCTAAATAAGATGGTGTTGTTGGCAACTGTTTGAAGAATTTTTTATATACAGGCTGCTTCAAAAGTAAACGTAGCCCTTTTAAGGGTATATTTCTTTCATAAAAATAAGAAAAACAATCTATATAAACATATCTATACAATACGGTTTATTTTCGAGATACATATAGGGTGTTTAAATTCAAGAAAAAACAAACTTTTAAAAATCCCTGGTAGGTTTGATTTAAAAAATTGCTAATTTCAGTCATTGACCAACAACGGAGGTACGGGTATCATGTGTTCTTTGTAGTAATAAAAAAATGTAATGCTTATTACATTATTTCATTTAAAATAGTCTATCATATGCGTCAATCTGTTGCACAAATTTTACGTCTCTTCTTAGTTCATTGTATTTGAAGAGGTTTAGCCACAAAAAAAATCTTGTTTTGGTCAATTACGTTTTTCAAATTTAGGTGTTAAAAAGAAATTTTTGATTTTTAATTTTATATTCTCTTGAAATTTTTGAAACTAATTTTGTGTTTAATATAACGATGGATATAAAACAAACAAATCGTAGCCTTTGTAAATTGAACAGTGGCGGAGGTAAGAGTGTCGTCAATTTAAACACTCTGTATGTCGAAAATAAAGCATATTTTACCATATGTTTATACAAACTGTTTTTCTTATTTTATGAAAGGAATACATACAGTGTGGCTCATTTAAAACCGGGCCACCTCTGTAAAATCTTTATTTACCGTCCGATTTTGATGATTTTTTTTTAAATTGTAGGGCATCAAAAACTCTATCTTAGGGTAAGTACTCGTCGTGCTCACTTCAGATCTAAGGTCTACTTTGCCCCTTTTTCGTGGTCAAATTTTAAGAAAACCTTTTAGGGATTTTTTTCCTATAACTTTTTTATGCACAAACCTTTTTTTACGAAATTTGGGGCACAACTATTTGGAATTATTCTGAACACGATCCCGAAATCAAATTAAAAAAAAAATCCCTAAAGGGTTTTCTTAAAATTTGACCACGAAAAAGGGGCAAAGTAGACCTTAGATCTGAAGTGAGCACGACGAGTACTTACCCTAAGATAGAGTTTTTGATGCCCTACATTTAAAAAAAATCATCAAAATCGGACGGTAAATAAAGATTTTACAGAGGTGGCCCGGTTTTAAATGAGCCACACTGTATGTCTCTAAAAAGAATTACGTTTACTTTTAAAACACCTTGTATATTATTTCAAACGTACAAATTGAACATCTTCGTGATAATATTAAGGACAGCCACATCTATCACTGCTTCAGAGAGCATTTACAAAATTCATGAAATAGAAAAGCATCAAATAAAGTTCAAGAGATTATGTTGCACTAAGAATTAGGATTAAAAAAACTTTTTAATCCTAATTTCACTCACTCCAGAGCCAAAACGCATCGGTGCTCAATCATCAGTTGAGTGTTGGAAATTGTTCAGCTGAATTTATTAGGAGATTTGTCTGATAAAGTCAAAAAATAATATATGAGAATGAGTTTCTAATTAGAAGCGAAAATATCATTCACTTCGTAACAAAATATGTCAGTTTTATTGAGTTGGTTAAAGAAAAATAGAAATTAAGGGAACAAAATCCACGTAAAAACCTTCAATATGTTGAAAGTTCGATTTTTTTTCGTCTGGTTTTTCCGCTTAATTTAATGGAACCGAAAAATTTCGAAAAGTGGAATTCATATAAGTGAGATAATAAAGTTTTCTCCGGATACCACGAATCGAAAAGAAGAAAGAGTGGGTTTTAGGAAAAATACAAAGTTAAATCGAACGAGGGCCCATCCGAGCGGGAATAAAACGAAACCCGGTCGTGTGTGCAATATGAAGGCGTTATCAAGACACGTAAAAGTGTCGAACAGAATCCGGAAATTTTCAAATGTTTAAGCAAAATACGTGACTCAAGAGTTTAATATTACCGGCAGTGGGAAATTTTTCCAGCCGGAAAAATAACTTGTGAAGAAGTGATTTTTGTCCCATTATGGGATAAGCGATGTTTATAAAACGTATTGCAATCCTTCTTGACATTTTCACTTTAAAAGCTGCAATGTTCAATATAATTATTTGCCTTTAAAATAATAACTTTTCCGGGTCTCTTATATTAAGAGGTACTATTAATGACTACAGTTATAAATTCAATGTTAATTCCCAAGTTTGTTTTAACCAAAATAGAAAAGTTAACAAATTTTATTCTTAAGAACAATTAATAAACATGAGGACTCGAACAAAAGCCTAGCCTTATCTAGCTTTTTTCCATTTAGATCCTTAGTTTTGCCCTAAAAATTCAAATTGGGATTCTTGGAATAGTCTTCAATATCAGTAAAATTCTACCATTAATTTCCATATGTTTTAAGTTAAAAAGCTGTTTCTTCATACTTTTTGTCTGTCTTATTTAAATATTTGTTTTGTAAATTTGTCAAAAAATCCTTGGCTGTACCACTAAAAGTCTTAACACGTGGCTCCGAATTGTTATTACTTTTGTTTCGCAATAAAACTTCGTCTCTTTTCTTTTTCTTCGTGCTAGATCTTCAACACTTAAATCCATAAACGTGGGATAATTCTCACATTCTGAATCTTCATCGCTCAGGTCATCGTGATGGGAGATCATAATTTTAGTCAGATTACCTTCCTCCTCATCTGATTCAAGTTCATTTACGTCTGGAACATCAGATTTTCTATAATATTTCGGACTAGCTATTGTTGAAGGACTGGACAACTTGCTACTCAAAATGCTGCTTTCGGGATAAACAGACACACTCTGATATACAATGTCATCATACACTTCAGATAGTCTTTTAGCACTACACAGTGGTATAGATATTTCCATAGTTTTGTTGAAATGCCTATGATCAACCACATATTTTCTTAAACATTTGTTCCAACGGGTACACGGAGTAAAAATGTGACCCCATCTAATTTCTCGACTTAAATAGGACGTGGTTGTCCGTGATAGGTAAGATGTGGCAGAACATTCTCCTTCTAGTACTGCGATTATTTCTAATCTAAAACAATTGATTAAATAAATCGATGTAAATATACAGGGCCTTCCAAAATAAGAAAGGTGCTTTTTAATTTTGAATCACCCCGTACATAAATTAGAAAATTTAATGTGGATTTAGGTAGCCTTAATATCATATATAGAATTGGACTTTTATAAATATCTTTGTAAGTTTGCCCATAGAAAAATTTTGTCTCCTTAGGACATTATCCATAGCCACTCATTTTTAAAACTCTTGCGAAAAATATAACTGTATAAATGGAAAATAAATCCTATGGAAGGTCATATATGTTACAAGAGAGAACACGAATCTTAATTCCACGCTTTCGGCGTTCGAAAAAAAAAAGAGAAAACACGGAAAGAATGAAACATAAGGAAATGAAAGATTGATATCGGCATAATATACCTTTTCAAGATAAGATCCTTGGCGGAGAAATCCCAAAACGGGCTGGTTTCGTCAATCTTATGAATCACTTCAACGGGCCATATTAGTATTCCAGTCGGCTCGAGTTTGAGCGTCTTCAGCGACAGCTCGCCTCCTCGTTCCTCGGCTAAATAGGCCACGATCTTCGTATGACATTCGTATCGCATATCGTAATCCCTTACCCGGAATATCAAGCATAACTCACCATCTCTTTGACAGATCTGTATTTAATAATTATTTTGGCATTAGTAATTAATTAAAATAAATTATATTGTACAGAGTAATTGACTGAAAGCTGACCCTGTAGATTAGGGAAAGGGCAAACATATTAAACACAATAAACTCCTTAGTCCAGCGGTCGACTGCTGGTTTGTGGCAATGTGTTACTGTTTGAATAAAATCTAATTAAAGGTCAGAAGTATGCCATCTAAACTTGGACTCTTTGCTGCGACACTTCCACGTGCCATACGTTGGCACTCATGCAATAGGACGTCGGCCGCTGCCTTTATTCAAAATAATTTCAGAATTAACCTAATGTGAACTTTTGTAAGTTAAATAGGCCTATACCATAAGCATTTACGAAAGAAACAAAGAATTTCCTTACGGAATAAAGATTTTCACTGTCATTGTGAACCAGAGTACCTAATCATAAAAATATTCTACACTTACAACAGCTTTTTTGCTGAAACAGACTAAGGAATTTGGATTTTTCATTGGGCCAACCATTTTTAAGAAAACAATACATATAAGACTTCCACAAACTCCTGCGCCAAGTATCAATTGAATAACTAAGCCTATAATGGCTTCTGGACAATATTCATTTATATGTCGACCTCCATAGCCTACGGTTGTTTGAGTTTCTATGCTGAATAATAAATAACCAGAGAAACTATCAATTCCTAAAATTGATATTCAAAAATTGTACTTAAATTGTATCTTTTATTATATATTAATCTTACCTTCCAGGCAATTCTGAACGGTTCCATTCCAGGAATCCACATTATCAATGGAAATAATTGCCCAGAATCCAGCAAACATCAACCAAGTTAGTATAAAAATTAACGTGACTATTGACAAAGTCCATATCCAGGAACATTCTATGAGAGTGTTAGAAAGATCCAAGAGAAATCTAAACGATCTTTCAGTATTGTTTTTTTGATGAATTGAAGATTTTCCACTTTTTCGGACGAGACGCCGGACTAATTTGAATTTATGTCTTTTACTAAAGCTTTGAACGCTAAAATAGCCAATAAATGTGTTTAGTAGTTTATTTTGTCGAGATTTGATTCGCGAATGGCTCGGGACTTGGAGGATTGCATGGAGTCGAAATCTACAGGTACGCGAGTAACTATTGAGAGAACATCTTTGCAGGAAAGATTTTTATTAAAAATACCAGACCCTAAGTCATGGGTATGCATTTACCATTTTGTTATGTTATTATAGAGTAAAACTTTAAATTAGAAAAATTGCCTCAGCCATATTTTATCATTTTTATGTGAACCTTATATACATATAATGAAAATCTGAAATACCTTTATCAAACAATAAGACATAAATGCTCAAGAATGTTTTCACGTGATGATATTCTGCATACCCATGAGAATGCTAGCCATGTCATCCATATCATTATAGTCCATATTAATATCCTCGGACCATTAGCAAAAGCATTAAGTAAACTTTTGTACCGGATGCTGAAGTACAGAACGATGGAGAAAAACCTTCAATCAGAAGTCACAAAAAATTTACAAGAAGAATGCACACAGATTAATAGAAAAATAAACAGGGTTATTAATTTATGTTGTTTTACCGGTTTCAGAACCACATTTACAAACCATACTTGAATGATTTTTAATTGAAATACTCACCTAGAACGTCTGCTGGATACTCTTGGCCTATTCTTAACGACATAAAATGGATAAAAATCATTATTTGGTGACATTAAACTATTGTCATTCCTATTATTATCCTCCAAAGCCATGTTAAGTTACAAATTTGCATTATTTAAGACAAGACCAGACGAGTTTTCGGAAAATCGCACTATTACTCATCTACATCTCGAATGAAATAATCATATAGGTGTTATCAGTTTGCATTATCGAAAGATAAAAATGAAATTTATGGTAAAATGTATTTCAAATTCTTAAGCAAACATTAAATTATAATCCTTTTATCAACTTAGCAACTCCATATACAGAGAGTTCTAATATAGCATTTGTGGCGGAATATTGTCCAAATGCAAATACAGATAAAGATTAACAGTTGGGTCTTAACCCCCAGTCAGCTGCACCCTTGAAGCGTCCCTCCGAACAGAAGCTTTTGACCTGTTTCAAAATTTGTCCCACATTTGCCTCCTTTAACTCATCTTGGTTTAAGAGCTTTTTACACGGTTAATTCAGTTTTTGAAAAACTGCTATCCTGCGATCTTAGTGAGAGACAGTAACATGTCTAAGCCTATAACTTTAGGTTTTATCTATGTTAAAAAGACAATTTTTTGGGATTTACAACAGGATATATGTCGTACAGAAACAACTCCCTATTAAATTGCATCGATATTAATGTATTTGTATATGTAAATAGCGAAAAATACAGTAAATTATTACAAAAAATACGTTTAACACAAAAGTCAATAAATAGTGACTTTTGCATAAACATTAATGAAAGGAAGTATGATTACATATCTCTTTATAAACTTGCAAATATCAGTTTTGATTTTATTAGTATTCAAAGTGAAACAGAAATTTATATAAACATTGAAGACCTTTGTGCGACAGAGTAGTCAAAATACTGTCGGGGTGATAGAGTTAAGTACCTCAAACAAATATAAAGCAATTTTAAGTAATTCAAACAAAACCCATTGTCTTAAAATTGCTCATACATGGATACACATAAAAAATATTTCTACCACAATGGTCCCGAAGAGTAGCCACCAGGTGGAACACGGTTTCTTGTTGGAGCAGAAGCAGAAGCCGTATTTTCGTTATCGCTTTGTTGACTAGGCGGAGCCGTCGGCTTTACTGGACTCGCTTGCTTCTCTGGAATTATATTATTGGTTCCTTCCAAAATTGAAGAGGCATTTCGGCCACTGTCCCTTTTGACTGGCGGCTCCGGGGCCCCAAAAATATCAGAGTGTCCACCACCTGGAGGTTTTAGCACCTTGCTCGAATTTTTGTCCCCAGTGAGGCCACTAAATACGTTAGTAGTTGTCATGATGAAATCGATGAACCTGAAACGAAATTTTCATTATTTATGATACTTTCCTTTCATAAAATCTGAATCCGGTTCGTACCGGTTGAATAAACGTGAGTAAAACAAGAAAACTAAATTTGGGGGTGGATTATGATCTAAATGTGATATGAAATATACAGGAAGATTAGTTATGAACACGTGCAGCTTAAAACTTACTCTAAAAAACGGAGTTACGTCCTTAACGAAACGTTATAGAAATTGCAACGGACTATCCTACTTGAATAAAGTGACAAGTGACACCAATGACAAAGCGCGAATCGATTTCTTCATAGACATATAAAGGATTTTTTTTAAATTGCATTTTCCTTAACTTTATTTTTTGAAAATTCATAATCCTGCCAATAAATATAACAATTGAATTGACATTATATTTTTCCCTTAAAGAAATCGTCTCATAATATTAATGTTAAAAAACAGTTTCAACCATGTATGAATTAAATAGTGTATTTGTTTTTTCCCCTAAAAAAAGGTGTTATTTTTGTCGTCAAATTAATAAATTATTTGATCTAAGGCCATAAGGCAACACATAGAGAATAACTCATTAAAATATAATCAATTCACATTGTTTATACGGTTATCTGTTCATCTTACACACCCTGTAATTGTTAAACCAGTGATATTTTACTAACAAACTATACATTTTTCCCATCATTTTGTGGAATATTTTTACGTCTATTATATTCAGTATGTCGATGATCTATATATTAAGAACGTATATTTATGAACAGTTTTTTAAAAGTTGATGGTTTTGTACAATTGACAAGCCCCAAAAAAAAATGAAGAAGTTGTGAGAAGCTTTAACTAATTCTATGATTCAGTTGAATTGACATCTATGTCAACTCTGTCATTTGTCAATTCATTCCTTCATTCATTTCTCACATGTCAATTGGACATTGACTTCAATCTTTCCTAAATCATAATAAAAACAATTTCTTTGGAAATTTCATATTGTTGTTCACCCAATTGAATATGAAACCATAAAAGTTTATAGATTTAAGCCATTTAGTAAAAAAACATATTATCATGGTTCTGGATTTGAATTCTACCGCCCATACCTTATGGAAAAGCGATCGTAGGTTAAATTAATATTTTTTTAAATCTTTATTCAATTTTATTTTGTTAATCTTTGTTTTCTAAATGACACAATATATATATATATATATATATATATATATATATATATATATAATCTTAATTAACATTAATTGTAAGATATAAGTGGTCATAAGTTCCATCTACACATAATTCCCTTTGTATTGCTTGGAATGTTTACTCTACTACACATAATAATCTAATTTCCAGTCTATCGAATGCAATTGGAAGCTCCCATTCCTATTCCAATATTGTGCGATGAAATTATACCAGATAGACCTAGTTTTTTGGGTCAAGACTACCACGGTGATATTAATCATGTCAGAGCTTCGAATCTATTAAACTCTCAGGATAATGGAGCCTATTTGGTCCGAAGTAGTCGATGTTCTAATGGGGAATTTTACACCCTAAGTCTAAAAGTAAGGTTAAATTTATGTTATAAATAACAATATTTGTTTTTTTTGTTTATTTGCAGATTTAACAATAAAATACATCATTACAAATTATTTTATGATCCTAAAGGAGGACTATTTGTGAACGAAAAAAGATATGACTGTGCTAGATCTCTGGTTGCTGATGGTTTAGTGACAATGTATATCGAATTGAAAGCCCCTACCATTTTGCAGAAATTAACTAGTGTTAATTACCATGAAAGTCCCTATATGACCCTTACATTAAACAAAAGGAAACTGCGAGTTTTATCCAAACAAAATGCCTTGTAAGTTTGAAGTAACTTAATTTTTTAATTACTATCTAGAACTTTATAGGAACAAGAGTCCCTTTGGAGAGTCGAATAGTTTGAACACTTTATCGCTTTCACAACAAATATTAGGACAAAATTTTCCAGATAAACTTGATAAACCTCACGTTTTTAAACCGACCACTTTTAAAGGATTAAACTGGTGCGAATTTTGTGCAAATTTCCTGTGGGGTTTTACTTTGCAAGGGAAAAGGTGTGATGATTGTGGCGTGATTGCTCACGGTATGTTTTTGATAATTAGAAAGCTAAATAGCCCTATGGAAAAATCCTGTACATAATGCCCTTTGGTGTAAATTTTCTCGTATTTTTTTACAGTTGCAACTACTACTTGCGGATTAAATGACGTTTCATTTTAGTAAAATGTTCAGAAAAGTTTGCCAACGATTGCATTCCAGATCTAAAATACGTGAGAGGCGTATTTGGTATAGAATTAACGACATTATTAAGTGCCTATAAGGCTGATTTGCCATTTGTCGTAACCAAATGTGTAGCAGAAGTAGAAGCAAGAGGTTTAACAACTGAAGGAATTTATCGGCTCAGTGGATTTGCTGATGAAATTGATGCAATAAAAATGGCCTTTGATAAAGGTATAGTTCATAAAATTAGTAACAATTTTGAGTAATCTAATGTATTTAAGATGGAGAAAAAGCTGATTTATCAATGGAAAAATATCCGAATGTTAATGTTATTACTGGTGCTTTGAAACTTTATTTGAGAATACTGCCTGTCCCACTAATTACATTTGAGGTTCATCCCAAATTGACTGATTCAATTCGTAAGTAATTTTTTATTTATATTTAGTTCAAAGAGTACTGTCCCGGGAAAAATAGAGTTATCTGAAATGCTTGCCGGTTTTCAACCTTAGGTGTATTATTTACCTATTGAGATGACGGTATACGTTTTGTTCGATGTTTTAATCAAATGTAAATTGTGAGGCTCTTTTATCAATTTAGTTTACCGATTCCATTTCAATTGTTAACGTTGTTCAGTAATATATTTGACTAATATTTGAAACCCATTTGAGTTCCAAGTAATTTACGGTAAGCATAATAATAACATTAATAATAATACGGTGTTTACCATTTATAGTCAATAAAATTTAACAGACTAGTTCAGTTGCGGCTGTGCGACATCTGTGCATCATCGGCCACCTCCATAGTTAGGTTGGTTGTTGAAAACCAGAGAGTAAATGTGGTTTTCAAGAACTCAATCTATCCAGAACTACATGGAGAACTTTGCGGTGATATATCCATCGAAACGTATGTAAAGTAAAAAATTGAAGTAAAATCAACTTCTCATTCATGAATTATTGACGAAAGGATTTTGAACCTTTAGAAGGGACTAAAATTTGCACAAAAAGATAATTTAATTTATAAACAGAGAGTTATACAGCTATAAACATGGTTTCATTTAAACCAGCTTCATGTTGTAAAAGTCCAAAATATTAATAGATATTACATTTGCACTTTCAGAGCATAACGATGTTGATCTACAACTGTCATCGATAAAACACGCCCTACTGTCCTTGCCAAAACCGCATTACAACACCTTAAAATTTATGATAGAACACCTGAACCGGGTGGCACGGCACGCACCCATAAATAAAATGAACGCCTTGAACTTGGCGACAGTTTTCGCTCCCACATTAATTCATCATCCCGGTAACGTTATTCCAGATGTGAGATGCGATATTCTTCTTTTGGAAATAATGATTAGTAATTGCGAAAAAGTATTTTTAAAACATGACATTAACAATTAGCTTATTTATTATTTTATTTTCATTAATTGATATGATTGATCTGAAAATAATCAATAATGCAGGTTCGTACGCTCTCTAAAGTAGATACTTTTTGAAGAATATTGCGTATATTTCTTTTCGATTTTCTCGTCCTGGAGAATATTTTTGGCTAATTAAATTGTTAATTTCCTTTTTAAATAGTATTTATGTATTCGAGTATTATTTTATCCGTAGACAAGTAGTCATTATAATTTATGTATTATCCTTAATTACAAATACAAAAACCCTAATGTACAGGATGTTTGGAATTTGACTGAATAAATTATACAGGGTATTCTAATTTCATCTTATTTACAGGGTTTCTCGCTTATTATTAAAAATAGATGTTGTTTTTGCGATATGGTACTATTACGTTTTATATGAAAATATATCATTTTGGGACATTCTACGTATTTGAGATAACTTGTCAAAAAGCCAAAAAAAAAATTGTTTCTTAAAGACGTCATAACAAAACCAATCGTATTCCGTGTTTTTTTGTCTAGTCATTAATTTGAGAAATACAGTCCAAACATGTTATTTTAAATAAAACAACCTACATATTTTCGCCTCATTGAATTCATCTATATCTGTGAATAAATATCTTCCAATAAAAAGCAGTGCTAAGCAAAATTTTCTGGCGATATTATTAGTTTTACAAAAAAGTAACAGTGCCAAGAAAATCACATCTTTCTTTTTTTTAACAATAATCTACGAACCCCGTATAATACAACGAAATTGGGACACCTTGCCCATTTGAACTGAATAATCTACATACTATCAATTACCGAACACCTAATGAATATAGACAAAATGTAATTGTGATCAACACCTTAATGTGATATTTAAAAAATCATTGTATTTTCTTGTCCTTGTCCACTTTGTAAACATTCCTTTAGCTGTTTTATAAATATTTATTTATTATTTGATAAAAAACTGCAAATGTGTAGTTTTATAGGGATTCAATTTTTTCCTCATTACCTGTTCATTTTTGTATTTAAGAATAAATTTTTAACACCGGTACGAATGCTTTCTTTTTTGAATTTTTAATTAAGTTTACTCTCGTTTCCTCATTAAATGAAAATACAAACACTAAGTGGATGATTTGTAGTTAGAAATAATTTACTTGAAAAGCATTTAAAAATGAATTTAAGCCAGTTATTTTGATTGGATAATGGCGTTGTTGATAAGTAGCAAGTGCCAGTTAAATTGCATTATTCATAAAGAACCCCAAAACACGTGACGTTAGTAAAGTGAAAGAAAGCAAACAAGAAAAATGTGGAAATTGCTCTTACTTATACTTGGGGTAAGTGTTAGATACATTAAAGGCAAAATGTCACAAAAATACATGCCGGTTGAGGGAAGTATCCATATGAAACCGTCATGCAGTAGTAGTGCAAATAATTAAAATTCTGTCAAACATTAAGGAGGCGAAATACTCATATTGTTGCAAAATGTACATTTAGCAAAAATATGAGCTGTACTAACATTTCCGTTTGCTTTTATGTTCCTCATAAAAATGAAGTTCTCTTTAGACAAGTTTGGCAATGTTTTTATTGATTCTTCACTCAAGGTATTTTTTAATTGTCCACTCTGTGTATGTGAAATAAACCATTATTTAATTTTTTTAGGTGCAACTGATTCATGGATTTATAGGTCGGTATCAAGTTGAATTCCCTCCATAATTTAGACTGATCTTTTTTTATGTTAAAACAGAACTTTACGAAACCGAGCACGCTCAACAAGAACTGGCTGATAAAATTAGCGATACAGCTAGTATTACCAAAGCCAAAGAATTGATAGATAAAATGAAAGCAGGTATAGGAGGATCGACAATAGCCATTCATCATCCAAGTGGCAAACGTTTCATTCATCGTAACAAATGGATGATGCTTTGTCACGGTATGATTTCTGAGGAAAATGGACATTGTAATGGACAAGCTTTAGAATCTTTAACGGCTTTTAAAACTCAAACAATTTCGGATTATTGTTACATCAAACAGTTCCATTCGATTAATGAGACTCTTTGTCTTTCAACACATCCCGTTAATATGTCGTATGAAAATAATACGGTTTTCTGTGAAGCGACTACTGAACATTTTCCAGTTTTAACGATATCCATTGAGGATTATTTGAAGAGTTGCGAAAAAATTTCGTCAAGTGTGACGTATATTTATTTTGCCAGTGATTGTGATCCCGAGCATGTTCAAATTCCAAATGAAAATACCCACGTGAGATGTGAAAATTTCAGCGATGAAATGAAATCGAAAAAAATTATGAAAAAATTCGATTTTGCTTTTAATAAGACAGGAATTTGCGTTTTCACCGAAAAGGATAAATTTGTTTTGAATTTGTTACAATATTTAAAACAATAAAAATGTTATATTTAAAATAACAATTAATATTAATTTCACTGACAATGAGACATTTACAGGGCAAATTGTATTAACTACCCGAGTGACATCGTTGATCTAATGTCACAGCAAAGCCAAACATCCCCTGAATTTAAACATTGAAGTTCCAACTGTTACAGTTTGTGGTTTACCGCTGTACATTCACGTGGAAAGTCATCAGCTATGTTGATCCCGTGCAGGAAGGTACCTTACTGACCAGTTCATTTAAACTAGTGATCGTTCTGAGTTCTCTATTGTTTAAGTCCCATTTTTTTTGTTTTTCATGTCTTTCAGGTAAATTAATAACGAATAAAACATTTTAAAAAAATCACCTTTACTCAGTTCTCAGCTATTTACAGTAGGAAAAGCAACATGACATACTCAGATTAATGTTTTACAAATTTTTAACAGTTTCACGTAATTATTTTCAAACGAAATTCATTTAATAAAAATTTACTAATTTCAGCTAAAACAGCTTTCTTGAGAGATCCAGTGGTCAATACAACTGTCAAAAGTCCAGCCACATCTTCAGCACGAATATCATTAACAATATTTTGTATCGCGTCATTTAAACGACGCTTCTGATCGTCATTCAATTCGCTTAATATAACGATTACCGGTTTGAATTCTCCTTGAAGATTTAATGCTACAGTTATTGAACTAACTGAGCCAGCTTGATAAAAGGATTAATCGTTAAGTGAAGTGTTAATTATTATGAAAACATGATATATTACCAATTGCTATTCCTAAAGGGCCAGCAAGAAGACCCCCAACCAGTGTTGATAAACCAACAACTGCTGCTGCCTTAGTAGATCCAGCCAATGCAACTTTTAAATTTTCATGTTCAGCTAAAGCTTCACATAGTTTGATCATGTTACAAGCGGTAGGCGAGTTCATATTGACACTATTATTCCTATAACGAATAATTTTATTGAAAAGTAAAATATTACAGTGAGAAAGGAAAAATTTTACAGCTATGTTCTGCTTTTAAGTGGGTCACAATATACAGTGTGTCCCACTTTGAACCGGATCACCCCTGTAAAATCTGTATTTACGGTCTGATTTAGATTTTTTTTAAGTTGTAGGGCATCAAAAATTCTATTTAGGAACATATTCTTGTCGCGCTTGCTAAAAATCAAGGCCTACTTTGTCACTTTTTTATGGTCAAAATTCAAGAAAAGACATTAGGGATTTTTTATTTTTAATTTGACTTCGGGGATGTATTTGAGTTAGTTTCAAATGGTTGTACCCCAAATTTCATTAAAAAATCTTTATTAATAAAAAAATTACACAAGAATGAAATTTCAGATGTTAACTGCTAAAATGTGATAATTCTTGGGCCGGAGAACCGAAAATGAGCAGTAAACTAAAACATTGATAAAAATAAATCATAAATAATAAATAAAAAAGTTATAAAACAATCAGAAAGTATAATTAAATAAAAAAGAAACTTCTCTTACACTCCTATTATTGTGAACGGAGCGACGCACAATTTAAATTTTTCGTATTTTTCTTATTTGTATTTTTTTATTGTTAACAGTCAAGTTCAAACCAACGCGTCAACAACAAGAACTTCCAACACAAGTCAATATCTTCAAAACCAGCAATCCAGACCAAGAACGTCTTTGGACAATACAAATCTCTACTCATTCTAATAGATTCAGGGTCACATGCATCATTTGTTACAAATAAATCAGCCAACTTACTAGACGACATCTCAAAAAATTCCATTCTTTGTAGAATCTACTGGAACAAGCTCATAAACAAAAGTTTAAATCTGAAATCAACGTAGAACCGCAAACCATGCATATCGAATGTTAGCAATGTTATTTGAGAATAACAATTTATATATTTGGCAATGTAATCAATGAAATTTTGTCATCTCAACAAAGTATTATTTTGGTTTAAAAACAGCGTAATCAAATATAAAAACGTCACAACTGATGATCGTTTGAAACAGAGTCAAACAAACTAAAACGAGAACAAACATTTTGGTCTTTCCATCTCGATAAAAATATTTTTATCTTTTTTGAACTCAAACAAACATTATTGATTTTTACAAAAGTTCCTAACGAAAAATTGTTTAAGAAAATTGTTTTGAAAGTTTGTTTCAAGAATGTATGTATGAATTTTTCGTGAATTAATACCTATTAAAGAAATGAATAGAAAATCTTATTCAGAAATATTTTTAATTCATATAACGAATCAAAAAATGAAATATATTTTCTGAAATCAGACACAATTAGCTCCAAAAATAACTAATTACAGGTTCTAGTTAAAAACTAAATAATAATAAAATGCTTACGTTGGACAAATTTGAAAATCACACACGCTCAACCTTCCAATAAATATTTATTTTATCTTTTTATCTCAAATTCCACTAATAAATTTGATGATTCTTTGAAAATCGCAAATGGTTCAAAATAGGGATGGTCGATTGTTTACAATGTTTTGGAATATCGATTTGTAACGAGATGTCATTAATTATTTATTATACAAAATCAATTATTTAATAACGGTATTTTTTTGCACATCCAATTCTATTTAATCAATAATTTATTATTCGAAAATATGTCAATAGATAGATTCTTTCAGCCTCGATACTTTTAAAGTATCGAAATATTCCTAGTTCAACAATGACAAATTGGGCTGTCTAACTGATCATCTGGGCGGTAGATTTCTTATTAACATTTGCTCTAATTAATTTTTTTTCAAAAAGTTGTCATAATTGATTATTGATTAATAAATAATTGTGAAAATACGTTACAGTGCAGTTTATTTGATAGAAATGTATATAATTATTAAAAATTAACGGTCCTAAATAGATATATGTACACACCTATAGATACAATTGAGTGTACGCGCAGCCAGTCCTATTGAATTTTTAGGTTATAATTTTCTAGCCTTATATTTTCAAAATAACTTCCTCTTTTTAATACGTTTAAAAAGAATATATTTTTCTAAGAATCTCTTCGGTTTTTAAATAAACTTAAAGTTATATTGCTTTAAAAAATTAATTAGTTCTATTCATTATAGTATGGTAAAGTTACCTAAAAATGACTTAATATTAGAATTAGTACTCATAAAGATGCAGGTACATAAACATATACATTTTTTTAAGCTCAAGTAGTAACTTCAAAGAACAAAATTGATTTTAAGACAAAACATTCATATTAGCATATAAAAAATTTTAATAAATAATTTTAATTTTTAGTTATGTGGAACAGGGTCCTCATTTGTATAAAACAGCCTATAAGGGGTACAAAGATGAGACAGTAAAACAAAATTCATGGGCAGCTGAAACCGTTAAACTGCGAATTGAACATATAAGTAATGCAGACTTTTAACATCACTAATGACTGATTTAAAATATTAGAGAAGGTGAAAACACGATGAGAGAACCTCAGAACGAATTTTGTTTGAGCACATCGGATGTATAGCGAAAAACCTTTCTCAGATTCTGCAGCTCAACCAAAAACATTGGCTTTCCATATTTCTAAAATATGTTTTGGTTAGCGCCATATATTCAGAACGAAAAGTAATTATAACAACTCACGCAAAGAAACTACTTCGTTTAAATATATTAATTTCAGAATTAAAAAAATATGTTTACCATCAAAAGCTCCCACACAGTTGGGAAAGTTTCATATTACTATTCAAGCTCCTCCAAACAGCAGATCGCTCTATTTTAGTTATAGGAAAACGTTTTCTATTGTTTTGATAGTTCTTGTAGATGAACAGCCTAGAAATAATAATTTACTTAAATACAATAATAAGAGATTTATTAATTAATAACCAATTTAATGTAAACTGCTCTACATAAGTAAGGATATTACTATAATTTTAGTTTTATTAGGACTATAATTTTTTCCAGTCCATAGTCGAATTTGAAAGATTTTATGGTCAATTATAGCCCTATTGGGGATGAATATCCTGCAACAAGGAGATGCCCATAAAATAAAACCAACATACTATATGAAGCTTGTGATTAGTATCATGTTTTTTCATCAAAGTTTAACGTTTCCTGTGGGTAATACAGACGGCTCAAGTATACAAAAAAATGCAGTGATGTAGTCTCATGTCTCCTGTGTATTTTATTTTTTTAATAGTCCATGTCCATCTTGAACCCTTTCAGAGCTATAAAATGAAAAAAACCCCACCACAATATCTTAATTCGTAGCCGAAATAGAGAGCGTTTTTCGATTTTCGGTTATTTCGAAAATTATAACTTTTTTATTTCAAAGAATATTCCAAATTCTGTAACACATTCTTAAGTGACTTTCTTAAAACTTATCCAGTTCCGTATAAAATTCTTTTCTTCACTCATCCGTTTGGCTACAAACTATTACAATTTTTTTTTATATAGAAGTATGTCATAGAAGTTTATGATTTTAAAACAATATTTAGGTCGAGTCCTTTTCAAAAATCTATAATTGTGGACACTTATTACTGAAAATAACGGATACATTGCCTGATATATCTTTTTATCGAAGTAGACTGGGATTTTTCAACTTTATCTTGCATCACCATGGATATGTAATCAAAAGCATGATATTTTTAATACATTCGCTGCCCATCTAAAAAGCGCGTTTTATCATATATGCCACATAGGTTTCTTTAAAATAAGGTAATTCAGTATTCACATTCCAGTTCGAGGAGGGTGTAGAAAAAGTTATTTGAATTTTTTACCGAAAAAAACAAAAACGCGCTAGGCGCGTTGGGGGCACATGGACAATTTCAATGTCAACGCGCCGTGCGCGTTGTGGACATAATATTAAGCGGCGAAAACCAACAAAGAGCGAGTGAATACATAATACGTTTATTGTTCACCATGGTTACTATTTTTAATCTAATTCAATAGATTTATAATTAATACAAAGAAAACAAAAAATTTTGTGTTTTGGCGCAAAGCACTAAGTTATTAGTGCCATAAATCATTAATGAATTAATATTTGTTCTCTTCTTTAAATCTATTGAGACCCTTATTCCCTTAAATTGTTACTCTAAATATATGAGACGCTGAGAATACGAAGGGCGAACTCAACATTTTTAAAATTTTCCTTTTTTTGGTTAATCAGACATCGATGAACAAGTCACTAGGCTTTTTTGTTCAGTTTGCCCTTTCAAACTATATAAAAGATGGGTTGAAAAAGAAAATTTCTATGTACTAAACGCTTTACAGTTCCGGATACGAAGAGCTAACTCAACACAGCTCTAATCTAAAAATTAAAGATAGAAATTGTTTGAAATCAGGATTTTACAAATATAATGATTACAATTATGACGTTAAAATTGCAGTGAAGAGAGCTTAAATGTTGAAAAATATTAAATGTGCCCAAAAATTGACTTGAAATGTTCAAATCCCATTTTAAGTAAGTGATGATAGCTAATATGCCTTTTTCGAGAGAGTTTGCCCAAACGCATTTTTCCAAAAACTAGATTTTGTTGAGTTCGCCCCCCGTATCCGCAACACCTCATATTTTTTATCAATTTTTCTCTTCAAGTTCCCAATTGAAAACTGTTGGGTGTATGTTTATTTTTTTTTTTGAACGCAGCCCTTGTCATTAACGTCAATTAAAGTGACATAATTATTTTGTGCCTTTTTTTGTGAAATAATTATTTTTTTGGAAAAAGATCTTTCTTTCTCAATAATTGTAATAATTTCTTCAGTGTTCATCTCCTCTATGTCTTTACTAGTGCTAAAACATGTATATTAATTTATTTGAAGTAAGTGTTCTCCCAAGCCGGTTAAATCGTGAACTATAAGAAAATAATCATATTTATTTCCTTTACATCAAAGTAGATGGCGCTGAAATGTGTTTTTCAATTTATATTCCCGGCAATATAAGTTGGCGTAACCGTTATTCAGTTTTTTTTTCGTATTTTGTTTGTGGAGAAATGGAGATTGTATTGTGTTTGAACTGTGTGTAAGTCGTATTCTAATTATTTAATTTGTTGTATGTATATTTAAAAGCTGTAAATGCCGTAATGTATGCTGAAAGCTGGCCATGAAAATATTTGGAAAGTTTCAAACTTAGAAGTATTCGTCCAAGACGGGAAAGATGTGTACAGCCGACCGGTGAGATCTACTTTTATACATGTTTCTGTAGTTTTTCCGACTTTTTTCTTATTTGGGATAGCACTTTACACTGTTAGTCTTTTACCTCATTCTGTGGAGGAAAAAACTAATTTTAAACTTTATTTCGTGTTTCGGTCACAGGAATCTGCAGTAAACGGTTGGCAGACTTATTCTGAAATGCCCTGTATATATTATAAACTTTTATACTTGCCGTTACATTGAAATGTTGCTTATTATAAATTGATATTTAGTTATTTGAATAAATGTGCTGTTCTCATTTTGTTTTATATTTATATGTATAACTCATTAAATTTGTGATTGTCATTCGAAAACGAAAATATAAAACTAGTACTAAGGCTGTGGTCAGAGTGGAACCGAATTCGACCGAATAAAAAAAGAGTGATTGGCCGAAGGAGGTAATCGGTATTTCGCCATTTTCGACTGAAATGTTCGACTAAACTAATTACGACTTTTGCCTCCTCTCAAAGTGTTGCTAGGAATGGAGTGGGTATCAATAATTTAAAAAAAAATACACCCCTACTCCATTCCTAATAACACTTTGGAGGAGGCAAAAGTAATCAGAGAGAATATAATAATATACCTAATAATATTATATTCTCTCTGGTCGTAATTATTTTTGACATCTCGGGTCGCAGTCCAATTGGGAATATATCGGGAATTATAGGTTCTAAAAAAAATGAGGATTCAATATAGTACATATAAAATTCAGTTCTTATTCAAAAAAATAAGTAT
>JABRWK010000058.1:514545-559890 GCA_013372445.1 Hypothenemus hampei
ATACTTATTTTTTTGAATAAGAACTGAATTTTATATGTACTATATTGAATCCTCATTTTTTTTAGAACCTATAATTCCCGATATATTCCCAATTGGACTGCGACCCGAGATGTCAAAAATAATTACGACCAGAGAGAATATAATATTATTAGGTATATTATTATATTCTCTCTGATTACTTTTGCCTCCTCCAAAGTGTTATTAGGAATGGAGTAGGGGTGTATTTTTTTTTAAATTATTGATACCCACTCCATTCCTAGCAACACTTTGAGAGGAGGCAAAAGTCGTAATTAGTTTAGTCGAACATTTCAGTCGAAAATGGCGAAATACCGATTACCTCCTTCGGCCAATCACTCTTTTTTTATTCGGTCGAATTCGGTTCCACTCTGACCACAGCCTTAGTACTAGTTTTATATTTTCGTTTTCGAATGACAATCACAAATTTAATGAGTTATACATATAAATATAAAACAAAATGAGAACAGCACATTTATTCAAATAACTAAATATCAATTTATAATAAGCAACATTTCAATGTAACGGCAAGTATAAAAGTTTATAATATATACAGGGCATTTCAGAATAAGTCTGCCAACCGTTTACTGCAGATTCCTGTGACCGAAACACGAAATAAAGTTTAAAATTAGTTTTTTCCTCCACAGAATGAGGTAAAAGACTAACAGTGTAAAGTGCTATCCCAAATAAGAAAAAAGTCGGAAAAACTACAGAAACATGTATAAAAGTAGATCTCACCGGTCGGCTGTACACATCTTTCCCGTCTTGGACGAATACTTCTAAGTTTGAAACTTTCCAAATATTTTCATGGCCAGCTTTCAGCATACATTACGGCATTTACAGCTTTTAAATATACATACAACAAATTAAATAATTAGAATACGACTTACACACAGTTCAAACACAATACAATCTCCATTTCTCCACAAACAAAATACGAAAAAAAAACTGAATAACGGTTACGCCAACTTATATTGCCGGGAATATAAATTGAAAAACACATTTCAGCGCCATCTACTTTGATGTAAAGGAAATAAATATGATTATTTTCTTATAGTTCACGATTTAACCGGCTTGGGAGAACACTTACTTCAAATAAATTAATATACATGTTTTAGCACTAGTAAAGACATAGAGGAGATGAACACTGAAGAAATTATTACAATTATTGAGAAAGAAAGATCTTTTTCCAAAAAAATAATTATTTCACAAAAAAAGGCACAAAATAATTATGTCACTTTAATTGACGTTAATGACAAGGGCTGCGTTCAAAAAAAAAAATAAACATACACCCAACAGTTTTCAATTGGGAACTTGAAGAGAAAAATTGATAAAAAATATGAGGTGTTGCGGATACGGGGGGCGAACTCAACAAAATCTAGTTTTTGGAAAAATGCGTTTGGGCAAACTCTCTCGAAAAAGGCATATTAGCTATCATCACTTACTTAAAATGGGATTTGAACATTTCAAGTCAATTTTTGGGCACATTTAATATTTTTCAACATTTAAGCTCTCTTCACTGCAATTTTAACGTCATAATTGTAATCATTATATTTGTAAAATCCTGGTTTGTAATTTATGTTAAATTCAAAAAATGTCCGTTACATTTTCTTCTATAAAACAGAATAAAAGGAATTAAAAATTGTTACCTGTTGAGGTAATCATGTGTATTAATATGTTAGAATTTAAACTTACTTTTTTCATGAATATTGTAAACCACAATGCGAATCGCATTAGTGTCCGGCTTAGAAATATCTGCAATCTTTTTTCTATAATGAGAGAACACTGGCGATAGCGAAGTTTTGTTTTGGACATAGGTGGAAATACTGTTCGAAGTTCTTGCACTTATATTCTAAGCTGTAGCAACTCGCTATGAAAACAGTAATTCAGTATATTATTACTAAATCACCTTCCACATTACTTCTCGAACAGTTTATAGAGACAAGAGAAGTTCATTATTCAGCTTCAAAATATTTAATTAAAGATGTTATATTGCGATTTATTTGCACTTGTTACTTACAGACTTGGACATTTTGAAGAAATGGCAGTATTCAGAAAAGGTTTTTGTTCTTAAAAAGCAAGCAGGTACAAACACTTGTAAAAATTTGAAGGCACTTTTCTGGCGGTCATTTATAGAATGGTATTTTTAAGGCTCTATATCTTTATTGAGCTCTAATATTTTGTGTGTCTTCGACAAGAAAATGCAAAAAGGATGCAAAAAAGGCTCCATTGAAATAATATAAAAGACCCATGCTAGATTTTTCCGTGCAACCGATATAGTCCGTTTAAAAATACCATCTTGCAAATGGCTGCCTCAAAAAATGGCTTCACTTTTGTTCGCAAGTTAGCAGTCTAATTTATATGTAGAAGCCTGTGGATACAATACACATTTAAACCACAAAGACGCTAAACGCAAAAGGACAGAAAATAATTAAATCGACATCAGCAAATTACAATAATTTAAAACGAAACTTTAAAGCGAGTTTTCCATTAACATTTTCTTTAAAATGAAGATTTTATTTTTCAAAAAAATCCAATTTCAAATAACCAATGATTAAATAGTTGTGGAAATAGCTTATAATGTAGGTTGTTTGATAGATTTGTGTATAATTATTAAAAATCAACAATCCTAGATATACGTATGTAGACACATACCTATAAACACATCTGATTGTACCCGCAGCCAGTCCTATTGATTTTAGGTTATAATATTCTAACCTCATATTTTCAAAATAATTATTCCCCCTTCTAATACATTTAATAAGTATGCATTTTTCCAAGAATATCTCTTCAGTGTTAAAGTTTCATTGTTTTAAAAAATTAGTTAATTCTATTCATTATAGTACGGTAAAGTTACCTAAAAATGATTTTTCTAAAATAAGAAATATTGGAATTAGTGCTCATATAGATGCAGGTATAAAAACATGTATAAAGTGTTTCTTAAACCCAAGTAGTAATTTCAGAGAATGAAACTGATTTTAAGACAAAACGTTCATATTAATGTCAGTCCGTAACGGATTCTTTTTTGGAGATACGGGGAGTTCTATATATACTTAAATAACATTCTGTTACTACATATTTAAAAAAAAAATCATTAGTGTGGTCTAAATAATGCAGATAAATTTTTTTAGGAAAAACAACAACAACAGAGAGAATGTTATATTATTCAGGCTTCATTGATCACATGGGTGAAGTACATGATGGAAATACAGTTACGGATTATATGGAGCAAGAACGTGAACGAGGAATAACAATCACTTCAGCTGCAATCACGTTCTATTGGAAAAATCACCAATTTAACTTGATTGATACACCGGGTCATATTGACTTTACAATGGAAGTGGAACAAACTTTAAACGTTTTAGATGGGGTCGTGGTTATTCTGGATGGTTCAGCAGGTACCAGGTGATTTTTACTTGAGTCTTTTAAAACAGGTTCAATTTTTTAAATTTATTTTTCAGGAGTCGAAGCGCAAACTTTAACTGTGTGGAGACAAGCAGATAGATATAATTTACCTCGAATTGTTTATGTAAATAAAATGGATCGGTCTGATAGTAATATTCATATGTGCTGTGCATCGGTTGAAAAGAAATTTGATGTTCCATCAGTTCTATTACAGTTGCCTCATGTGGAAAATGGGAAATTTGTTGGTAAATATGAAGTTGATAATATCCAAAAAAACAAACTAAGAATTATGATTCTGCAAATTATCAGTTCTTAGAGCGAATTGATTTTTGATTTATAATCGCCTATACATATACATATTTATAACCGAACTTTATTTATTTGTAAGGGTAGTTCTGTTCTCCCAAGTACACCGATGTAAATATACTATGTAGGTCTACAGAAATGTGTTTAACCAACTTAAAACATGGTGTTCAGAAGTCAATATTAAATTTTCTGTTTGAAGCTCTTCTAAAATTTGCTGGAAAAGGCAATGGTTATTAAGAACGAACATTAGGCTCTATAATGAATGCTGATACCTTGTATTTTTTATATTTAAGTGCTAATTAAACCGACATCATTTAAGCGATGTTTTAGTGCACCACAAACGTTATAATCCAAACCGGACAAGTTGAAACTGTAATGTAAATGTAAAATTTTCCATGCCGTGTAACTAATTACCAGTTGCATTGGAAAAAATGCATATTTAAAACGCGAATGATCATGTCGCAGCTGCGTAAATCAAAAGCATTTTTATTGATCAATTTTCGTGTATTACAATTAATAATTTTAATTGAAATCTGTTTTAATCAATAATAATAGGAAATTTATGACAAATAGGTGTTGTCGATGTGTTATCGCTAGAATTGATTCAATATGGTAATGGACGCACAAAAGATGCAATTAGAATCAACTTAAGTGAAAAAAGTTATCCCAAGTTATTCGAAGAGGCACAAAAAGCACGAGTGAAATTAATAGAGCAATTATCTGATTGTAATGACCAGTTAGCCAATCAAGTGATCAATTCTGGGTCATTTGATAGTATTTCCAGTGTAGAGGTTGTTAAAACTCTTCAAAAAATGGTAAAAGAGAGAGTGAGTTTAATAAAAAAATTTCTTGATATTCTAATGTAATAACAATAACTTTCAGAATGTCATTCCAATAGTTTTAGGTAGCTCCTATAAAAATATCGGTATTCAGTCGTTAATGGATGCTGTAATACTTTATCTGCCTTCTCCAAATGATCGGTCCAAATTATTTTCTTCATTTGAAGACCATTTTTGTGGTAGAGCGTTTAAAGTAAAACACGACAAACGTAGAGGAGGTCCTTTAACATTTGTACGTTTGTACAATGGAACTGTGAAAAAGGGTCAAAAAATTTTTAATATAACTCGTAGGGAGTCTGATCAAATAGGTCGAATTTATGTCGCATATGCGGACGATTTTCGGGAAGTCGATACTGTGGAAAATGGAAATATTGCTGTTTTGGCTGGTCTCAAGGTATGATTATCATTCATTATAGATCTTTACAGGTTTACCGTTAAAAAGAGGCTATAATCGAGCGTAATTTTGTTTCTGTATTAGAAAACAATGTCTGGTGATTTACTGACTACTTCCCAAACAGCTTATGACAAGGCAAAGAAGATTACATCAAAAAACTTAAACATGTCCCACACCACTGCGGATGCTGACAATTTATTTGGCATAAGCGCCAAGATTCCAGAACCCGTGTTTTTCTGTTCGATTGAACCTCCTTCAACGGCGAGTCAACAGGCTTTAGATCAAGCATTGATTGAATTGCAAAGAGAAGATCCCAGTTTAAGGGTGACATACAATTTGGAAACAGGCCAAACAGTCTTAGCAGGTATTTACATTCATATTTTCACTGATGTAATTTCTTAATCCGTTGGCATGTAGGTATGGGTGAATTGCATTTAGAAATAATAAGGGATCGAATTTTAAAAGAATATAAAATTGATGCCGATTTGGGTCCTTTGCAAATCGCATATCGGGAAACACCATTAGTGAAAGTCGAAGATAGCTTACGAGTGGATACTAAAATCGGAAATGTTAAAAATTCTGTCTTGGTTAGATTGTCGATTATTCCAGTGGAGGATACAGTAATTAGTCATGAGAACATCTTGAAGTTTGATAAGTTACCTGATAATGCCAGTAATATTGCTAGTATTTTTCCTAAACATATGCAAGCCATAAGACAAGGAATTGATGTGGGACTCAATCAAGGACCAAAAATCGGGTGTCAGGTAACTATAAGTAGTTTTCTAAGGCATTTAATAACTCAAGTCGTTTTTGCAATAGTTAATTTTATTATATTACCCACTTTTTTGATCCAGTTTAATGAGATATGATATCGTCGGCAAAATGACAAAGGGGCGTATCTACAAATTTTAATATTTTGAATTACCTTCATTTCAGATTCTATAATACGCGTTATACTCACTTTAGATACCATATCAAAAGTTGTGACTCTACGACGTCCATTGCATTAGAAGCCCAAGCGAAAACAGAAAAAAAAGGACTTATCTGCCACACCTGAGAACTTTTAATAGTTGACATCTTGAAACAATGATTTTGCAGTTACATCCCTCCGTTATTTTGTCGACGATATGAAATGGTTAAGATAATATAATGATCAAAAGTTATACACAGTATTATTTAGGATACAATTAAAACCTTATTTCTTATTTTAGATAATAAATGTTCATGTAATGCTACATTGGTTGGAGGTAGGACGAGGTACATCGGAAACAATTATTTCTTCAACCGTAACACAACTTATTCGAAAGGTATGACTTGAAATAGAAAATCTTCATTCATTTTGTCGAATTTTTTGGATTGAAAATGCATTATTTTTTGTTGTATATTGATATATTTCAGTTGTTGACTGAAGCAGGTACATGCATTCTAGAACCGGTTATGTCTTTGGAGGTTGTTTGTCCTTCTGAACATTTTTCAGCTATTTTAGCGGATTTGTCTCGAAGAAGGACATCTATTAATAATATTACTCACAGAGGAAAAAACAAGGTACTTGATCATTTGTTAATGTGCATCACTTTGTTTAGTTAAAGTTGTCAATTAATTAGGTGTTATTTGCAACCACTCCGTTATCTGAATTACTGGGGTATTCGACAGATTTACGAACTCTGAGTTCAGGAACAGCAAGCTTTGCCCTTGAATTTTTAGAATACAGGAAAATGTCTTCTGTAGAGGAGGAGGGCGCTATTAAAAATGTGAGAGGATTTTAGATATAGTTATGATTTCTGTGAAATTAGATTTATTCTAGTCAGTTGAGTTTGTAAATTAAAAAAATAAAATGAAAATATACCCCGATAAACAATATTTCCTATTTTTAATTATTCAAATTTTGCATTTTTAGAGCCTAATTTAGACCTTTTTTTGACAGTTTCAATTCTTTTTATACTTAGTTTTTCCATTTGAAAGTCATTAAAGGTCATTATAAGATATTGAAGTTTACTTTTACCATCCCAAAATAAGCATAACTCCAGGTTTGTTTACAAGCTTACAATAATTTCGTTTAGACTTCTTTATTATCTTGAACTTAATACGATTGAGAAAATTCTTTAAAATAGTTATGTAGTTTTGAGAAGAAAAAGTAAATAAAGACATAAATGAAACATCAATGTTTTATTTAAAAAACTACGTCAATTACCAAAACCAAGAAAAACACCAAATGGATAATTTAGTTGTAGTTTTTTCCTTTTTCATACAACTGTTACAACAGATATTTTATCTCTGTTGCGTTTTTTTTCTTCTACGTGCCTTTTCTTATATGTGTTTCCGTCAACATTTTGTATATCTGATTCCATCAGACGAGGAGTGGAAGAAGATGGAATACCATTTGAATCTATAACATTTTTTTTGTGTCAATTTCAATAAAAATGTGAAAATTAATATTTTGATTTTATAAATCTGGATAATAAAAACGTTACCTGTATTGTTAAATTGTAAAGGAGAAAAAGCCCCGAATGGATATCTATAAAAAAAAGCATCAGTAAAAAACTGAGGCAAAATTATTACGAAATGTTTACCTTGCCGGAGAAAATGGAAAGGATGCTCCAAATCCAGGTGGTATTCCAGCGTTATATTCAGGATAAAATCCTCCCATAATATTTCTACCCATGTAACCTTGTCCACACCCTTGAGGGGAATACATACAAGGCGGAATTTCAGGATTGTAAGATGGCTGGAAAAAAGGCCCTTGTCTAAATTGTGATTCTTGCGTGAAGATATCCTTACATCTTGGAGGACACGAATTGTATTGCTGTAATTATATTGCAAGAAAATATATAAACATTAATGCATATAATCAGTAAAAATAGTGGCTTTCATGTCTAAACATGATTTTTATTATAATTGCAATGGAAATTCCTTTTGTCTATAATATCATGATCAGTTTTGTCTGCAATCTAGTTTTTGAGATTTGAAGCAACGAATTCAAAGAAAATTTAAAAATTTAATTTACTGGCTCTATTTTCATCTGTATATTACATATATGGCTTGCCTTCCAATCATCATTTTTTTAAACTATTTTCCACAATTGAGATTATTCATACGATAATTCATTTAAAATAGTTATAACTAATAAAATTCAAGACATTGCCTTTACCGGCATTTGAAGGTTAAACTGATTGCCATAACAAACGTCACATTCAGAGGGTAATTGTAATCTGCAATCAACGTATGGCCAAACATTAGTGTAGGTACACTTTCGTTGTGGTCGGAATGCTAAGGCATTTGATTGGTCACAATTAATTGGTTGACCTGCAATATAAAAAAAAAGTGAATAGCAACCATTCTAACAAGTCTTTGGGTTTTAATCAAGTCCTCCTCTAACTTGTATATTTATAAATCTGATAAACATAGGAGTATCTTTGAAATATCTTATTCTGGCCAGCTTAAAAGATGTAGGTGTCAATATCTCTATCTTAGAACAAGTAAAAAAACAATACTTGTTTATTATTTTAATTATAATGTTGTGTTTTAAAACAACGAATTTTCTGTCTTTTTTTTTGGTTTTTTAAAGTACCTACCATCGGGTGAAGTACACAAATCTTGAGGTTCCACGTGTTCTATTGGACCAGAATCGTCTGTACAAATGGAACCGCATTGTCGAGCTCTAGTGCGAATACAACGGACTTGAGAACCCATACGAGAACATTGTCTTGGACCTTGAAAAATACATATTAAAAAGAATCAAAAGCACTTCTATATACACAAATTTTTAGTGGTAAACCAGATATGCCAGAATAGCAATTTGCAGACTGGCTGATCAGGGTCTGTGGTTTCAGGATAGTAAAGAGGTCATCATAAAAATTCAAAAATGTGGTTTAATTGTAATTGGACGATAAGGCGATTTGATCACAAGTTGTAACCGCAAGAAACGCCGCCCTTATAAGTTTAAAAATAGAAATATTCACAACTTACCTACAACAATACAACAATCATCTCTTGAATTGGTACTTCCAGTATCTTCTAAAGTAATATTATTTTTATTCAAGTAGGTCACATTGATCGGTACGTCAAGTACTTGGGTATTATTCAATACGTTTTTTAAATTAATAACAATACTGGTATTGTGAACATTAGTATTATTCACTCCAATTTTTTGTTCAGTGTCAAGCACATTTGTAACTTTTTCTTTACTTCTTCGTGGTTCACCAAATTCTTGCTGTACAGTCTCGTAACAAGATTTACGACAATTATTACGGCATGAATAAGATCGACATTCCGAATGGCATTGTTTATGGCAACAGTGATTGGTACGGCATTGGATGTAACGGGAACAACATGAATTACAACAATCATCACATCGTCCTAGAAGAAAAATATATAAATATAACTTGGATATGTATGTAGGAGCCGTTGTTATGACAATTTCATCAGTTCCTGGAAGAAGTTGAAAAAATATGAATATCTAAACAAATGAAGCCATATCAGTTGCATATGGTACAGGAGAAGTCATCTAAATTGCTTAAAACACAATTTGAAAATGTATTGGTTTCCGACTTGGGTATGTAAACCGAACGACGTAACATTTTATTATTGTTTGGTGATCATAAAAAAAACTTCAACGAAGAACTGACAGAGATAATGAAATAAAGATGAATCAATGTATTATAGTCAATAGTTTTTTTTTCAATATCTACATTCATAGCATTCAAAATATTAAAACGAAACTTGCCTTCACATTGGCTGTATGAGCAGGAATCGCAATCACATTCATAACATTCTTGACTGTATTCGCAATCCCGTTGATGACGTTTCATTCTGGTTTGGATGCATTTTATGTAATTTTGTCTATCTGTTTGTAAGCATTTCTCTTCATAAGATTTCTTTGTCTCTAAGCAGCTTAATGAGAATGTTCCAGTAATCATATGGAACCAAATTAACACCCAAAGTAGTTTGAGCACCTAAAAATCAAACGTTTCTCTCGTGAGTTACATACAGTGTGACTCATTTAAAACCAAACTACCCCTGTAAAATTTTTATTTACAGTCAGATTTTGATACATTTTTTTTAATTTGTAGAGCCTCTAAAACTCTATCTTGTGACAAATTCTCAAGAAAAATAAAAATAAAAATTAAAAAAAGAAAAAGGAAAAAAAAATTTTTAAATTAAATTCCTTAAATCCAAACATGCAGATTCGGATTGGAGAAATTTTAATTTTTTTTTCTTTCCCGTTTTTTAATTTTTATTTTTCTTGAAAATTTGTCACAAGATAGAGCTTTAGAGGCTCTACAAATTAAAAAAAAAATTATCAAAATCTGATTTCAAATAAAGATTTTACAGGGGTATTCCTTTCTAAATTGAACATATTTCGTTGCCCTGTAACTTTTTTAAGAACAAACCATTTTTAACGAAATTCGAGGTGGAACTACTTGAAATTATTCTAAAGACGACTCCAAAGTCAAATTAAGAAAAAAAAATCCCTAAAGCGTTTTCTTAAAATTTCACCATGAAAAAAAAGGCAAAGTAGGCCTTGGATCTGAAACGAGCGCGACGAACATTTACCCTAAGATAGAGTTTTTGATGCCCTACAATTTAAAAAATGAAAGTGATCAAAATCGGACTGTAAATAAAAAATTTACAGGAGTGGTTCGATTTTAAATGAGCCACACTGTATATTGAAATTTAGAAAATTCTTGAATTAAAAGAAAAGTATACTTTCTGAGAAAATCTCTAGATACCCACTTACCATTGTAAAAAATGGTAACACAAAACTCTTAGTAATTTGTGACAAGACGTTTATATTGAAGACACTTTCCAAAAAAGCTTACGAATAAAGATCGATAGAATTTTCAATATTTCCATTTGCATTGCCAATCGCTTATCTCTGATAAAACATATTCCTTATTGACTTAGTGTGGAACTTGCACAATAAAAAAATGTTAACTCGGTCAGGGAGAATGCAATAGGTACACTCTCTGACATAATTATATCCGTCTCCGTACTTTAGTATTTTCTATTTCAATAATTTTCTGAAATATGCAGATAATTTTTTATGTGAAATTTATAGGATTCTAAATCGTGCAAACATATAAAGAAGGTAGTTCAAGAGAGTGAATATAGAGAATACATAAATAGAGAATGCGTTTATTTCTAATAAAAAATGAACCTACAAATAACAAAAAATCTATCAGTGAACTACGTATAAAGAAGTCTCTAAAAGTTTATATCCACTTGAATGTGGTACACACTCAAAAGGCTACTTTTTGAAGACTGATTTCCTGAATGTAAGAGCTCTGTTTCAAAATCAGTCAACGTTTCAGAATATCGTAGGATGAAGATGCGCTTATTTGTGGTTGTGGTTATAAAATAAAAAAAAGCTCATTTCTAATTCAAGAACTGAGTTTTGATTACATTGAATTCAACTTTTATAAAATTTCTAAAAAGTTTGTTTTTTCAAAATATCGTCAGCTAATTTCACTTGGAATACAATAACCCATCATTAAATTTATAGGAAAAAAATTATTTATTTTATTATATACCTACATATTTTAAACAAATGGTTGCCTAAGGTTCTCGCATCATGAGAGCAGTTTCCTGGAAACAGTGGGTACCACACCTTAACATTTTTATCGTTTTGCAATTATATTTGAATTATGATAGATATATGCAAAATAGAGTTTTCCTACAATTTTAAGGAAAATCTTATATTTTCGAACACAGTTAGCTCTACAATCATGTAGTTCTTTTTTATGACAGTATATTGACAAGGATTGATATTGATTTTTAAAATGATCAATAATCGATTGATAAATATTTTAAATAAACATAATTAACCTTATTTGATACTCGCGGATTACGGTTTGGTGTAGGACGTTATTGAACAGGACGAGTCAGTTTTAGACTAATAAAAAATTGTACTCTTACTATTCTTTAATATTCTTTTCCTAATTTCTATTATCTACAAAAAAAGGCAACTAAACCAACACCTATGTTATGACGAGAATCGAAGAGTAAAAGAGTTTCTCGCCGAAAACTATTGGAGTAAAAAATATTGAAATTTATCATTATAAATCATTAAGTCTTATGAACATAGGCTTCCTGTATTGTTGCTGTTTTGTTTGCGCTTCAATGTGATTTAGACTTTAGTACAAAATTAAAGATTTCCTTTAAAATATGACATTGTCAGTGTGAAAATGTTACATGTAACTGAATCAGTTTCTCAAGATTTAATCAAACTTGAGAGCGTTCGGACTATTGATAAAATACCTAATGCATCAAATCCAATTTTAACGAATAAAGGTTCGAACTATTTCTTATTAATATTGCAATATTTTTAATTAAAAAAAAATATTTTTTTAAGAAATATCAAAATCGCATAACTCACCATTAAATGGTTCTAAAAAGTCTGTGAATGTCCGTTGTGATCCGAGTACATCAGACATCGAAATCGACCCAGCCGTAAAGGAGAAATTAGAAGAAATTAGGGACGTCTTCAATTTATTCGATAAAGATGGTGATGGGACCATATCTACAAAAGAATTAGGAATGGTGATGAAGACTCTAGGACAAAATCCTACTGAAGCTGAATTATTAGTAATTAAAAACTCATTTTTATTAATCTTTTATTAAATTTTATAAAATATCTTTAGGATATTATGTCTGAGGTTGACAAAGATGGTAATGGATTGATTGATTTTGCAGAATTCGCCGACGCAATGAAAAATATAATAAAAGAATGTGACAACGAAGAAGATATAAAAGAAGCTTTTAGGTCAGAAAATTTTTAAGTATTTTTACTGTATTTTCAACTCAAATTTGACAGAATCTTTGACAGACGTGGAAATGGGTTTATCACAGTTAATGATCTCAAAGAGACCATTTCCAATTTAGGAGAAACACTTTCAGACGAAGACCTGGAAGAAATGATTCGTGCTGCAGATTTGGATAATGACGGGCACGTAACATTCGATGACTTTATGGAGCTAATGATGCCTAAAAAATATTAATTTTAATCTTGTTATCCAGATTAACACTGACCCAATATTTTTAAAGTGCACTTTTTTTATTGTGGAAAAAACTATTAATCGACGTATTGTTGGGGTGCTATATTTATCATTTTGAAAATGCATCTCCAATCATCAATCAATCATCGTGAGGTAATATTGAAGCTTGTTTTCTCTACTGCAAATTTCCATTTATGGACATACGACTGTTTATAGTCTGTCTAGCATGTCCTGTGTATTCGTCATTTTGCGTTATCAATGAAGTTGGTTGTAGATTAATACATATTGTCTGTCATCTTAACGATCTGATGGCAATGTGGCATTATTTACGACATTCCTTTTTACGTAATATTTTGTGTCTCATGTGTTTAATAAATGTTGAAGTAATATAAGTGGTGTGTCACGCACTACTCAGAAAATGCTGGACAGACTATACCTCTTTGGTTCTGATGTACAGCAAATCTTCTTTTTCTTCTTTTCTTTTTTTCTATCAAGATTCACAGCTCTTTTGTAGTTTCAACATTCCTTTGTTCACTTTAATATTTTTACTGCTCTTTAAATAAAAATGGTTATCTTGTAATGGTATTTGGCATGGAATCAAGAGTTCAAGCTAAAATTCTCTGTATTGTTAGTAACCTTACGGTTGCTAACAATACAGAGACAAATAAAACACTGTTTCCAGGGAAACTTTCCAAGCATTGATTAAACTTCATAGTTATACCTCATTTTTTTAAAACTCTGATAGGTGTCAAAGGAAATATTGAAAATGGTAATAGTGCACGTAAAACATAAAGATGAAAGCCAATTCTTGTACGAAACGGCATTATCCACTCCAGTGGATGATTTAGCACAAAAAATAACCGCTATTTACAATGGTAGATTAAAAATTAATAGAATTTGTGTGGAAATAGAGGAACTGGCCAAGCATGGAACCCTTTTACCACCCGGTAAGAATATCCTTTTTACGTTTAATCAAAATTACACATGTTTGTTTACAAGAAATCATGGGCCTAACCGAAGAGCAAGTTGATGAACTGAAACTTAAGGATGATTGGGGTGAAAAGTGCATTCCAAGCGGAGGTTTTACCATNTTTCTTAGAAAATTTGTCACAAGATAGAGCTTTAGAGGCTCTACAAATTAAAAAAAAAATTATCAAAATCTGATTTCAAATAAAGATTTTACAGGGGTATTCCTTTCTAAATTGAACATATTTCGTTGCCCTGTAACTTTTTTAAGAACAAACCATTTTTAACGAAATTCGAGGTGGAACTACTTGAAATTATTCTAAAGACGACTCCAAAGTCAAATTAAGAAAAAAAAATCCCTAAAGCGTTTTCTTAAAATTTCACCATGAAAAAAAAGGCAAAGTAGGCCTTGGATCTGAAACGAGCGCGACGAACATTTACCCTAAGATAGAGTTTTTGATGCCCTACAATTTAAAAAATGAAAGTGATCAAAATCGGACTGTAAATAAAAAATTTACAGGAGTGGTTCGATTTTAAATGAGCCACACTGTATATTGAAATTTAGAAAATTCTTGAATTAAAAGAAAAGTATACTTTCTGAGAAAATCTCTAGATACCCACTTACCATTGTAAAAAATGGTAACACAAAACTCTTAGTAATTTGTGACAAGACGTTTATATTGAAGACACTTTCCAAAAAAGCTTACGAATAAAGATCGATAGAATTTTCAATATTTCCATTTGCATTGCCAATCGCTTATCTCTGATAAAACATATTCCTTATTGACTTAGTGTGGAACTTGCACAATAAAAAAATGTTAACTCGGTCAGGGAGAATGCAATAGGTACACTCTCTGACATAATTATATCCGTCTCCGTACTTTAGTATTTTCTATTTCAATAATTTTCTGAAATATGCAGATAATTTTTTATGTGAAATTTATAGGATTCTAAATCGTGCAAACATATAAAGAAGGTAGTTCAAGAGAGTGAATATAGAGAATACATAAATAGAGAATGCGTTTATTTCTAATAAAAAATGAACCTACAAATAACAAAAAATCTATCAGTGAACTACGTATAAAGAAGTCTCTAAAAGTTTATATCCACTTGAATGTGGTACACACTCAAAAGGCTACTTTTTGAAGACTGATTTCCTGAATGTAAGAGCTCTGTTTCAAAATCAGTCAACGTTTCAGAATATCGTAGGATGAAGATGCGCTTATTTGTGGTTGTGGTTATAAAATAAAAAAAAGCTCATTTCTAATTCAAGAACTGAGTTTTGATTACATTGAATTCAACTTTTATAAAATTTCTAAAAAGTTTGTTTTTTCAAAATATCGTCAGCTAATTTCACTTGGAATACAATAACCCATCATTAAATTTATAGGAAAAAAATTATTTATTTTATTATATACCTACATATTTTAAACAAATGGTTGCCTAAGGTTCTCGCATCATGAGAGCAGTTTCCTGGAAACAGTGGGTACCACACCTTAACATTTTTATCGTTTTGCAATTATATTTGAATTATGATAGATATATGCAAAATAGAGTTTTCCTACAATTTTAAGGAAAATCTTATATTTTCGAACACAGTTAGCTCTACAATCATGTAGTTCTTTTTTATGACAGTATATTGACAAGGATTGATATTGATTTTTAAAATGATCAATAATCGATTGATAAATATTTTAAATAAACATAATTAACCTTATTTGATACTCGCGGATTACGGTTTGGTGTAGGACGTTATTGAACAGGACGAGTCAGTTTTAGACTAATAAAAAATTGTACTCTTACTATTCTTTAATATTCTTTTCCTAATTTCTATTATCTACAAAAAAAGGCAACTAAACCAACACCTATGTTATGACGAGAATCGAAGAGTAAAAGAGTTTCTCGCCGAAAACTATTGGAGTAAAAAATATTGAAATTTATCATTATAAATCATTAAGTCTTATGAACATAGGCTTCCTGTATTGTTGCTGTTTTGTTTGCGCTTCAATGTGATTTAGACTTTAGTACAAAATTAAAGATTTCCTTTAAAATATGACATTGTCAGTGTGAAAATGTTACATGTAACTGAATCAGTTTCTCAAGATTTAATCAAACTTGAGAGCGTTCGGACTATTGATAAAATACCTAATGCATCAAATCCAATTTTAACGAATAAAGGTTCGAACTATTTCTTATTAATATTGCAATATTTTTAATTAAAAAAAATATTTTTTTAAGAAATATCAAAATCGCATAACTCACCATTAAATGGTTCTAAAAAGTCTGTGAATGTCCGTTGTGATCCGAGTACATCAGACATCGAAATCGACCCAGCCGTAAAGGAGAAATTAGAAGAAATTAGGGACGTCTTCAATTTATTCGATAAAGATGGTGATGGGACCATATCTACAAAAGAATTAGGAATGGTGATGAAGACTCTAGGACAAAATCCTACTGAAGCTGAATTATTAGTAATTAAAAACTCATTTTTATTAATCTTTTATTAAATTTTATAAAATATCTTTAGGATATTATGTCTGAGGTTGACAAAGATGGTAATGGATTGATTGATTTTGCAGAATTCGCCGACGCAATGAAAAATATAATAAAAGAATGTGACAACGAAGAAGATATAAAAGAAGCTTTTAGGTCAGAAAATTTTTAAGTATTTTTACTGTATTTTCAACTCAAATTTGACAGAATCTTTGACAGACGTGGAAATGGGTTTATCACAGTTAATGATCTCAAAGAGACCATTTCCAATTTAGGAGAAACACTTTCAGACGAAGACCTGGAAGAAATGATTCGTGCTGCAGATTTGGATAATGACGGGCACGTAACATTCGATGACTTTATGGAGCTAATGATGCCTAAAAAATATTAATTTTAATCTTGTTATCCAGATTAACACTGACCCAATATTTTTAAAGTGCACTTTTTTTATTGTGGAAAAAACTATTAATCGACGTATTGTTGGGGTGCTATATTTATCATTTTGAAAATGCATCTCCAATCATCAATCAATCATCGTGAGGTAATATTGAAGCTTGTTTTCTCTACTGCAAATTTCCATTTATGGACATACGACTGTTTATAGTCTGTCTAGCATGTCCTGTGTATTCGTCATTTTGCGTTATCAATGAAGTTGGTTGTAGATTAATACATATTGTCTGTCATCTTAACGATCTGATGGCAATGTGGCATTATTTACGACATTCCTTTTTACGTAATATTTTGTGTCTCATGTGTTTAATAAATGTTGAAGTAATATAAGTGGTGTGTCACGCACTACTCAGAAAATGCTGGACAGACTATACCTCTTTGGTTCTGATGTACAGCAAATCTTCTTTTTCTTCTTTTCTTTTTTTCTATCAAGATTCACAGCTCTTTTGTAGTTTCAACATTCCTTTGTTCACTTTAATATTTTTACTGCTCTTTAAATAAAAATGGTTATCTTGTAATGGTATTTGGCATGGAATCAAGAGTTCAAGCTAAAATTCTCTGTATTGTTAGTAACCTTACGGTTGCTAACAATACAGAGACAAATAAAACACTGTTTCCAGGGAAACTTTCCAAGCATTGATTAAACTTCATAGTTATACCTCATTTTTTTAAAACTCTGATAGGTGTCAAAGGAAATATTGAAAATGGTAATAGTGCACGTAAAACATAAAGATGAAAGCCAATTCTTGTACGAAACGGCATTATCCACTCCAGTGGATGATTTAGCACAAAAAATAACCGCTATTTACAATGGTAGATTAAAAATTAATAGAATTTGTGTGGAAATAGAGGAACTGGCCAAGCATGGAACCCTTTTACCACCCGGTAAGAATATCCTTTTTACGTTTAATCAAAATTACACATGTTTGTTTACAAGAAATCATGGGCCTAACCGAAGAGCAAGTTGATGAACTGAAACTTAAGGATGATTGGGGTGAAAAGTGCATTCCAAGCGGAGGTTTTACCATAAATAAGGATCCAATTGGACGAAGAAATGGAAAACAGCCACGCAAAGAAATGCAGGATGTTTTAAACAATGCTGTTAAACAAGCTAAAGACCTAATCAATAAAAATCTCGTACTGCAAGGTTAGATCAAATTCCATTAAATAATAACTTAATTTTGGAATAAGATTTGGACCTTGAATTGAAAATTTCCTATTTGTTCCAGAAAAATGTCTTACATTTAAAATAATTCAGGAAGCATTAAATATCTTGAGAGGAGCAGTGACCATTGTTTATCCAATGAAACTACCTCCACATGATATTATTCGCATGGAATTTGAAAATATAGAAGATCTCACTGGCACTCAGGCCTCTTTGGATGTAATCGATCCTGCAACCGCTCAATTATGGTTCTGCGGCAAGGAACTGTATAGAAATGAAGGCCAAACTCTTGGAAGTTATGCAGGAAAATTTGAAAATTCTAAAATTATATTGAAACTGTCTAAACGTGGCGATGGCGCCCCAAGTCGGGAACCAATAATGTCAGAGGAGCAGAGAAAACAGTTGATGCTTCATGCTTATAGAAAACAAGAAGAACTAAAGAAATTAGATCAAGACGATGATGATAATTATCTGAATTCAGACTGGGCCGATGGTTCGAATTTAAAAAAGTCATTTCACGGATTAAATAATATTAGTTGGAAGCCATTCTCAAAATCAAAATAGATAAGGGTTGTGGCACTTTTGAAAGTAGTGAAATTTTACACTTCAGATTCTACATAGAAAGTACCGAAAAATTTGCTTGGTGGTTTTTTTACCATTTCCTGCTTAGAATACTAAACTATAAATAATTTTTTTTTAAGTTCTTTAATAAAAATATATTTTTTCTTTAATTTACAATTTTTAATAATCACAATTTTGAAGTCGATTGGCCCATGGAATAAATCTTGTCCCAGAACTTCATTGTTTCACTATTAGGATTCTGATTAATGGAAAGATTATCGAAAATATCTAGAAAAGATATATTATTAGGATCTTTCACCCGTTGCCAAATAATTTCAAGTAGTGGATCTAAATAAGGAGTTGGATCACTATATTTTGCGAAATTCGTCCATAACCGACACATTCTTCTTTGAGTTACATCTTCAATTGAACGAGGGCTTGGTATTGACGTTAATACTGTTGAAAATAAATAGCCAATCTCATCTGCATGACATACACCTACAATTTTGTTTTTTTTTTCAATTGACAACTTTTCAAATGAGACTTCTAGTCAAATTTCTACCCACCAGGAAGCTGAATATTAAGCATTCTCTTGTAAAAACATAATTCTGAATCAATTGATAATTGATACATATATATTGGAACATTAGATGTTGTTCGATGATGTCTAATTGATCTAAGAATACCACTGAGGAACGAATTGTCAGTGGTTAACTGAAGAAACATCAAGAATCAGTATGAATAATTTATGAATTATGTTGCACTTTACATCATACAATTCCTTTAAGTGTTTTTCTCTGCTAATTTCATCAGTTCCAAAATAAAATTGAACTATTTCATTGCCTAGTTGTTTAGAAAGGGAACTTCCTTTTTCCAAATTCAATAGTCCAGGCACGTTCAACTCTTTATCGGTCCAGTATATATGGTTTTGAGAAGGTTGTACCATTCCGTCCAAAATCATTCCATCTCCGGTATTATAACCCATCATCAAGGGAACTTTATTATATTTTCCAGATTTAAGGAGTTTAAGTGGATGATCCGAAAAGAATTTTTCACCGTTCCATTTTGTTGGTTCTACCACTGCTCCAACGAAACGGTAACGATTGCCTTTTATATAAATCTGCATAGAACAAATTAATACATATTTTCAAGAACTGCTGAAGACACAACCACAAAGTATCTTTTGAAATCATTATTCAATGAGGAAATATCTAAAGAACTTTTTCTTATTGTTAACAGTCCGTACTAGGCAACTCTCATTTTCAAAGATAAACTGTACGTTTGCTAAGTTTAACTTATACTTTTCTCACTTACACTAACATTTCACACTTTCTTTCTTGCCTAATTCAATCGTACAATAAATAGCCGCTCTTTTTTTATCGTCCATTTTCACTAAAACTGTTACTCATACTTTACCTTATCTAATTGACACTGCATCCTATAAATTTCTTCAACCGGAAGGCTCTTTAAATGTTCGTAAAGTCTCTCTTCGGATGGCTTTGATAGGCCTATGATTTTAGCTAATTGTTCATTGGTATTTTTGTCGGCGTATGCCCAGCTACTTAATGCTGATCCACTTTGACAAATAGCTTTGTGAAACAAACCTATTTATAGGAAAAAAATATAATTTTTAATTAAGTGTTTTTCACAAAATCCAATAAAATATACCTTTTGCCATGGGGGAAAGAACGAGAAAATGAACGGCCGCAGCTCCAGCACTATTGCCAAATATAGTAACATTTTTCGGATTGCCTAAAAAATGTTCAATATTTCTCTGGACCCATTTGAGAGCCAAAACCATATCTTTAAGAGCTGTATTGCCTGGAACATTCAAGTTTGGATCGTCGAACTTTAAAAAGCCTGGAAAATTTGTCTCGTTAAATATCAATCAATTTTAAATGGATAGGTACCTAGTAGACCTAAACGATAGTTAATTGTTACAACAACAACATCTTCGGATATTAATATTTCAGGACCGTATATTTCTTTTCGATTTGATCCAAGCAGAAATGCTCCTCCATGAATATATACCATTACAGGTTTTAGTAATTTTTTTGATGTGTGTATTGCAGGCAACTAACAATAGATTATAAATTGTTTTTTAAAAAAATTAAAGATGAAACTCACTTGACGTGTAAAAACATTAAGATTAAGACAANAAAAAGTCATTTCACGGATTAAATAATATTAGTTGGAAGCCATTCTCAAAATCAAAATAGATAAGGGTTGTGGCACTTTTGAAAGTAGTGAAATTTTACACTTCAGATTCTACATAGAAAGTACCGAAAAATTTGCTTGGTGGTTTTTTTACCATTTCCTGCTTAGAATACTAAACTATAAATAATTTTTTTTAAGTTCTTTAATAAAAATATATTTTTTCTTTAATTTACAATTTTTAATAATCACAATTTTGAAGTCGATTGGCCCATGGAATAAATCTTGTCCCAGAACTTCATTGTTTCACTATTAGGATTCTGATTAATGGAAAGATTATCGAAAATATCTAGAAAAGATATATTATTAGGATCTTTCACCCGTTGCCAAATAATTTCAAGTAGTGGATCTAAATAAGGAGTTGGATCACTATATTTTGCGAAATTCGTCCATAACCGACACATTCTTCTTTGAGTTACATCTTCAATTGAACGAGGGCTTGGTATTGACGTTAATACTGTTGAAAATAAATAGCCAATCTCATCTGCATGACATACACCTACAATTTTGTTTTTTTTCAATTGACAACTTTTCAAATGAGACTTCTAGTCAAATTTCTACCCACCAGGAAGCTGAATATTAAGCATTCTCTTGTAAAAACATAATTCTGAATCAATTGATAATTGATACATATATATTGGAACATTAGATGTTGTTCGATGATGTCTAATTGATCTAAGAATACCACTGAGGAACGAATTGTCAGTGGTTAACTGAAGAAACATCAAGAATCAGTATGAATAATTTATGAATTATGTTGCACTTTACATCATACAATTCCTTTAAGTGTTTTTCTCTGCTAATTTCATCAGTTCCAAAATAAAATTGAACTATTTCATTGCCTAGTTGTTTAGAAAGGGAACTTCCTTTTTCCAAATTCAATAGTCCAGGCACGTTCAACTCTTTATCGGTCCAGTATATATGGTTTTGAGAAGGTTGTACCATTCCGTCCAAAATCATTCCATCTCCGGTATTATAACCCATCATCAAGGGAACTTTATTATATTTTCCAGATTTAAGGAGTTTAAGTGGATGATCCGAAAAGAATTTTTCACCGTTCCATTTTGTTGGTTCTACCACTGCTCCAACGAAACGGTAACGATTGCCTTTTATATAAATCTGCATAGAACAAATTAATACATATTTTCAAGAACTGCTGAAGACACAACCACAAAGTATCTTTTGAAATCATTATTCAATGAGGAAATATCTAAAGAACTTTTTCTTATTGTTAACAGTCCGTACTAGGCAACTCTCATTTTCAAAGATAAACTGTACGTTTGCTAAGTTTAACTTATACTTTTCTCACTTACACTAACATTTCACACTTTCTTTCTTGCCTAATTCAATCGTACAATAAATAGCCGCTCTTTTTTTATCGTCCATTTTCACTAAAACTGTTACTCATACTTTACCTTATCTAATTGACACTGCATCCTATAAATTTCTTCAACCGGAAGGCTCTTTAAATGTTCGTAAAGTCTCTCTTCGGATGGCTTTGATAGGCCTATGATTTTAGCTAATTGTTCATTGGTATTTTTGTCGGCGTATGCCCAGCTACTTAATGCTGATCCACTTTGACAAATAGCTTTGTGAAACAAACCTATTTATAGGAAAAAAATATAATTTTTAATTAAGTGTTTTTCACAAAATCCAATAAAATATACCTTTTGCCATGGGGGAAAGAACGAGAAAATGAACGGCCGCAGCTCCAGCACTATTGCCAAATATAGTAACATTTTTCGGATTGCCTAAAAAATGTTCAATATTTCTCTGGACCCATTTGAGAGCCAAAACCATATCTTTAAGAGCTGTATTGCCTGGAACATTCAAGTTTGGATCGTCGAACTTTAAAAAGCCTGGAAAATTTGTCTCGTTAAATATCAATCAATTTTAAATGGATAGGTACCTAGTAGACCTAAACGATAGTTAATTGTTACAACAACAACATCTTCGGATATTAATATTTCAGGACCGTATATTTCTTTTCGATTTGATCCAAGCAGAAATGCTCCTCCATGAATATATACCATTACAGGTTTTAGTAATTTTTTTGATGTGTGTATTGCAGGCAACTAACAATAGATTATAAATTGTTTTTTAAAAAAATTAAAGATGAAACTCACTTGACGTGTAAAAACATTAAGATTAAGACAATCCTCTGATCCATCTATTTCTTTGCTAATGTAGTCTTCTTGAATACTAATGTTACTTCCTTGAGTACAATCAAGAATTCCTGACCAAGGCTTAATAGGTACTGGTGCCTATTAAAAAGTAATCCTAAGTATAATAATAATGTTTTAACTAATGTTTATCAATACTGCGACAGTGCAGTTTAAAAAGCTTAAATAGCGATAAGAATTTTACGAGCTAGAAATCTAGTATTCAAATATGTAACAGTAACACTCAATGAAACTTTTTCTAACTTTTTTGATTACAATGTGTACTAATTGGTTTCTGTTGAACAATCCTTGTATATCAAGTAAAACTAATACGTACTTTAAATCTTAACTCGTTAATTGGAGGCTGCGCATAAGGTATTCCCAAAAAATTATAAAATGGACTACCACGGTAGTCGTCACATAGAAACCCTTTTACTTTTCCTTCTTGAATCGTAACAACTGGATTTAAATTTGGTTCGTTTGACATTTTAGGTCACCTAAAATTATTAATTAAATTAAATAATCCAAGATGTCTACTTAAAATTCATTGATGTGTATCGAGATATTGCTAGATAAAAAAATAATAATTAGTGAACTATTAAATTAATACTAACCTTACAAATTAACAAATATACAAACAAAGCACACCATATAGTGTTACGTTATCTGAATATTTCAAATAGATTATGTATTTTATTCGAATTCATGACTTTGAACCTTGATATCGAATCGAATCGACTTCCATCTACATTTAAAATGTAAAACTGCAATAATTCGACATTCGACAGTAAAAACAATTAAAAATTATTATTTTTATTCAATTCTTCTTAAAATTACGTATGAATATAATTGTCTTAAAGTTTTGATATATGTCTTTCATTTTCTTTATACAATTTATGCCAAAATTCCATGTATTTCTTATCTGGATCCACAAGACATTTAAACGAATCATTTTTCAAAAGCAAGTAATTAAATTTATTCGGTTTGACCGCCGTCCAGTTTTCACATCCACCAGGTCGATGGGGATATCCATTTTTAGCAAAATTACTCCATAACGTTGTTACTTTTTCAATTAAACCATTTTCAATACTGTCGGAGTCGGGGCGTGGCATTAATTGAGTTGTGAAAAAGTAAAATAAATCATCCGCATGTGTTGCCCCTTTTGTTTTAATTCCATAAAAATCCTTCATGATATTCAATGTTGTGTCTAAATCAAATTTATAGAAATACACTGGTTGATGGCTGTTTTTACTGTGAAGCAATGCCGCACGCCAAGTGTCCACTGCGAAATAATTGTGAGTATATATCTGAAAGCAATTGTGTTTTCATTATATTCGTTCAATTGGAACAATTATTTTTTTTTCTTAAAATAACTTCCAATTTATTCTAGATATTTACTTGATTAGCAATTTCCATATGTTCATCAACGTTTAGAGATTCTCCACCCTGTACACCATACATTTTCTTTATTTCTAAAGCCACTTTATCATAGCCAGGACTTCCCATTCGTAAATTCATTGTGTGGGGAACCAGAGTGCCATCAGTCAAAAAATATTGCGGATAAAGCTGCATATATTTTGAAATAAAAACGCCGTCTTTTGAATTATACCCGATTATCATTGGAACTTTATTATACCGTCCAGAATTTATTATTTCCAATGGTTCTTCGGTTATCAAAGGGTTAATTGAGTTTTCCGGCTCGATCACTAGTGAAAAAGGCCTCACGTGACTGATTAAAAAACTCTTAAAAATCACATCCAGATATTAATTTCTTATTTATATGTAATGGTTTTCTTACATCCCACACTTTATGGCCGGCTTTAACTAATTCCTTAACAGGAACTTTTTGCAATTCACTCAAAATCACTGTGTCATTGTTACATTGAATACCTAATTTATGAGCCAATTCGTATGTCGAGGCAAGTCTCCCTCTTGAAAAGCAATTCAAAGCACAACCACTTTGCATGATAGCTTTATGGAATAGTCCTATGAAATAAAGTGATAATAATAGCATAACAAAATGCACAATTTTCTACCTTTAGTTTTCGAAGATAAAATTAGCGAATGTACGGCTACACTTCCAGAACTTTCCCCAAAAATAGTGATGTTTTTTGGGTCACCTCTGAATTTTTTTATATTTATTTGAACCCATTTTAGAGCCATTACCATATCTTTTAAAGCGACATTTCCTGTGACACCCAGAGATGGATCCGAAAGGGCTAAAAAACCTAAAATCACACAATAATAATATGAAATTAAATAGTCAAAAAAAATACCTAAGGGCCCAAGTCTGTAATTAATTGTAACTAATACGATATCTTTTTCTACAAAATAATCGGGCCCATAAAGATCACTTCCTCCAGATCCTCTCACAAATCCACCACCATGTATCCAGAACATTACTGGAAACAGTCTTTTGGTTCTTACATTGTCTTTTACATAGGGACTATAAACATTTAAATATAAACAATCTTCAGATCCAACCATCGCATTTGTAAAAATGGATTTTGCATAACATTCCGAACCTTCCTTGGTTGCATCTCTGATTCCATTCCATTTTTCTACTGGTTCAGGAGCCTAATAGGACGAAATTTAAATTGTTTTTAGTGTTGAATATTTTTTTAATTGAAATCCTACCTTAAATCGTAATTCTCCCAAAGGTGGTTTAGCGTATGGTATTCCTTGAAAGCTCAGGTAGTCACGTCCTAGCAAAGTAACGGTTTTATAACCTTTAAGTTTACCTTTAGCTACCTCGATAATCACAGTCTTATCGTTGACATTCATATTTACTGTTTTGTGTAGAGAAAGCATCAAATCGAGGTTGTAAATATTTATGACGTATTACTCATTAGTATTTTGGTTTGGACTTGGTAATTGTGCGTAATCAAGGTCAAAGGTTTAAAGTTCTTTGGAAATTTTCTTGCCGAATATGAGACCTTGAAAAAATCAGAAATTTCTTGAGTTCTGCATATTTTCCTGAATGTGAATGTAAAAAAGTTTGTTATAGAGTTGAGTTGCGGAAACTTAATTTGTTTTTGTTATTTATCTATTTGTATTTTTATTTCATAAATATAAACTACTCCACATAAGTTAAAGATAATTTCTCCAAATCAATAGTCGGATTTAAATGATTTTTTTGCCAATCGTAGCTCTCTTATGGGTGAATATCTTGAAGCGAGAAGATGGTCAAGAAATAAAAACAAGATACTATACAGGGCGTGTAAATAGTGTCACGTTTTTTCATAAAAATTTAACGTCTTCCATGGGCAATACCAAATGGCTGAGGCATATTAAAACTAATTATACATATAATGATGTAGTCTAGTGTCGGGAACAGTTGAGCGGTAAATTTTTCTTGCAATTTTGTTTTTATTTAAGTTAAACTGGTTATATCGATTTCGTCACACCAGTGACGTATACTGAAGTTTGTTTTATATATATATATTGTTAGGGTATCCCTTATTTGATGATTTTCTTAAGTTTTATGCTTACCCCCTAAATATGTTCCAATTAGTCATAACTACTCACTTGTCAAATAATACCTCGATTGGACAATGTTAACAGGTGTCGGCTTGAACTCAAAGTTCTTACAGTGGTCTAAAAACTGAATATTATTCCCGAATAGGTCGAATAACTTTTAAACTATGCATTACAGGAAAAAAACAGTAATATACTTAGATTTAGTACTTCAACAAGTTTATCAGATTTCACTATTGGTTTGACCTTTGGTATATTGTACGTATACGAAAACAAGGTTTTAAAGAAAAATATTTATGAGATTCAAGATTCTATAGTCACTATAGAATTGCTAAGGTAATAAAAGAAATAACCCAATTGTACCCAGTACATTTACTCTTTTAAATATCTTTTTTATAATAATATATTATAATTAAGTATTTCATTATAATATAAAATAACAATTAATGGTATGTCGTTATAAGAATCCCAATTATAAGCGTTGTTTACTACTGTCACATATTATGCAAATTAGAGTCCTAATTATAGTAGATATGTTTAAAAACCCAATATTATATCTTTGGCATTAATTTAAGATCCTGATCTTTATTTAGGACGAGACTATCACTTTTCAAAAATTCGAATTTAATTTGAAATTTTTTCATAAGAATCATATAAATCATCCCATATTTTAAGTCGTTTCTTGTCGATATCACCAGTCATTTTCAATTCCGGACCAATCTCCAAAAACCGCATGTTATTGGAGTCGACTGGAACCCATTGGACATTGTCCAAAACTGCATCCAACTGTGGCGTTGGATTTCCATATTTCGCAAAATTTGTCCACATTTTAATGAATTTCTGAATATACAAATCTTCTGTACTTCCTTTTTCAATTGTCGGAGTAAAAAATGTCGAGAATAAATAAAATAGGTCATCGGCATGCGATACTCCTACAAACTCCTTTTTCGGTATACGGTTTTGCATTCCCACAACGGAGTTTTTGGCAGACGGTATGTAATTTCCACAGAACTTAATTAAAAAGTTGGATAGCATTGTAGTTTTGAAGTATTTTGACATGGCGAATGTGTGAAAATAGTTCAAAGACGATTGCAAAGACATTCTGTAAGCATAAATTGGTTGATCTGAATGTTTGCTTTGCAATTTTATTGATCTGTACACTGAATAAATAAAATTTGTGTCTCCCTTAAGCTGGAAAATAATAATCAATAATAATTTTTTTTAAGAATCTGTATAGAAAATATTATACCTTATAAATTTGTTCAATATCTTCTTCATTACAACCTTGGCTGTCATTAAAATATTCCTTTCTTATCCTCTCTATAACTTTATTTTTTTCATTATTGTTTTCTATTTCAATTTCGTAAGGAAGTTCCTCTGTTAAATCTTTAGGAAGCCCCACTCCAGGAATGGTCCTTCGAACAAGTTCAAAAAATATCCCTTCATTCGAATTATAGCCTATTATCATTGGAATTTTATGTGCTCCTTGTGATTTCATTATTTTAACTGGATGTTCTGTGATGAACGCATCTGATGATGGAGATTCCACTACTGGACCCCATGGACGAATTTTTCCAGATTGAAATGTCTTAAAAATTTAAGATTTTATTATGAAACATGTTAAATGACTATGTTTATTACTTCTTTGAATCTTTTTTGGGCATAGACCATATTTTTTGCCGATTCCTTGATAAGTTTTTCATATATACTTTTTTCGTCGGTCACTTTGTAGCCAAAATGCTTCGCAATCTGCTGAGCATTATTTTGGCCCCATGCCCAATTATTTAGGGCACTTCCACTTTGCGAAATTGCCTTGTGAAACAGACCTTTTGTGGATGGAGAAAGCGTTAAATACTGCACTGCAGCACCTCCAGCACTTTCTCCAAAAATTGTCACGTTTTCGGGATCTCCTCCAAATTTTTCTATATTTTGTTGCACCCATCTTAGCGATTCTCGTAAATCTTTCAATCCAGCATTTCCTGGCACTCCTAGCGAGGGATCTTTAAAACTCGCAAAACCTATTAAATAGAATAAATATTTTTATATGGAATTAATTAAAATATTACAACGTTCACCTAAAATGCCTAATCTGTAATTGGTGGCTACTAAAACAATATCTTGGGTTAATAAATAGTCTGGACCGTTCATGGCGCTTTTGTTTGATCCATTAATGAATCCTCCACCATGTATCCAGACCATTACTGGTTTTTTCAATGGACCATCTTTGGGTAACTAGAATATTTAAGTTTATGTTAAATAGCGCGTAATGAAATGTTGATTATTTACTTCTTTGGTATAAACATTAAGGTTTAGACAATTATTCTCGCTGCCAATAAAATAAGTGAAATATAAATCTGGAGATGGGGCTTCTGGTCCTTCTTTAGTTGCATCTCTCACTCCCGACCATGGTTCAGCTGGTTGAGGTGCCTAAGAAAAAACATTTATTTACGTATACGAGGAAATTTTTATAAAATTGTTAACATTTCTGAGGCATCCTGTATATTGTTTAAACCATATTTATGTTTAGACTAAAATTAAGTTTTTGCATGTTATCTAAAGTTTATTGTGACAAAAAAGTAACGTGGAAAATTATGGTTTTATTTAAAACAATAAACAGGATCTTGAAACTTCAACAACAAAATTACTAAACTACATGTAACTCGATTAAATATATGTAATTTTCATGTTGTCATTATTTTTGATAGAGCCTTGGCTTTTTGATTATTATTTTAGGTGATAATGAGGATACTTTTAGAATTCATGATGTTTTAAATAGAATATTTCAATTTTGTTTTATTTCAGTCTTTTCGAGTTGAACTGTATTGAGCTTGCCTGGGATCAATTGCAATTAGTATTAAATGGACATGAATCCCATCCAGAAACTTTTCAGGAGAACTACTATCTGAACTCCTGAACACAAATCGAGTGAGATGTGCTTAGAGCACACGGAGGTATTCTCAAGGAGTGATTGCAGTTCGTAATTTTAATGCAACTAATTAAAAATATTTTCTTCTGTGTATAATTTTAAAAACAATCAAAAGCCAACGAAAACGGATGTATTATATAAAAATCTACAGGACAATGAGATAGAATTCTCGTACAGGTTATCCAATAAACCAATCCATTCTATGCCATTAATGGCCGCTTAAAGTCATGACACTTTTTTATTGTCGTTTCGTTCTGTATATTTTCAATTTGTACGAACATTTAATTATAATGATATCTTAATATAAGTTTGTATTCAAAAAAACAAAAGTACAAAGTAACACGTTTTCGGTTCAATAAAAGTGATTAGACCATATCAACGTTTACGTAATATAATTTTGTAATGGGAACCCGCATTTCGTATAAATGTTATTTTTGATGTTTTGATCTGTATAAAATTTAAAAAATATATATATTTATATATTGTTTTTTACTACATTTTGAAAGGAATCGTACTTTCATTGGAAATAATAAGGCCTCGGTTTAATTTTATTTCATGGTTTTACTGTGAGCACTTATTAGTTCTGGAAATTAGCAATTAACTGTAGTTTTTTAATTAATATCGGTTACCAGCATAAATTTAAGAAAACGAATATTTATTATGACAGATCACTCAATATTTAATTGATTTCAATCATTAAGTCATTATCAGTTAATTAGGAATTTCATATTCTTTGTAATTTGACGCGTTATGAATTGTAAAAATGTTTTGGTAGTGATTTTGGTAGTAGAAGGTACTCCAACTCGTATTACCGGTATTGACAGTGGGATTACCTTTTTTATTTGATTACAAAAAAGTAAAAAATGTAAAACAGCGTATAAATTAATTACATACTATTATATGTAATTAATTTAATAATGGTTAGTAATTATCTAATCTAAACAAAACAAGAAAAATAAAATGTCTTTTAAATTAAAAAAAAAAAATATATGGTTAACAATAAGCTTGAAATATTGATAATTCAATAATTACATTAGACTTAAACTTCATAAGAATAGACAGGCTTAGATAATTATAATTTACGCAAGATGAACAGTTTTTCACGTAAAAATCAGAAATTATAATTTTCATCGGTCAAATAAGTAATCAATTAAATAAGGAACAATAATAAATTATCTTTTTTTTCTCAAAATTTGTGTTTACTTTTTATATGAATTACCTTTAAAAGTACTCTCCATTACATAATATATGATAATATATGAGAATTTTTCAATGTTTGATAAGTAAATGTGACTTATTATTCTGAAGAGTCACCGGACTATAAAATTCAAATCTCTATTATTTACATATATAATTGCAAAAATTTCTTTATCTATAAACACTGTTGAGAATGACTAACACAATCTAGGATGTATGAATTTAATCTTTTGAATGGCAACTCTTGCATAAAACAACAACAAAGGGTTGATTCTTATTATTATGTAGGTACATTCATTAGTTATTCGATTTTCATTATAAATATTTTACTTATCTTTGAGATTAGAGATTCTTTTCAAAAATTATTCTGTTAAATGGTCTAATGAATCTGAATTTTGGTGACATATTCAGTGAATACCCTATATATTTTGAATAAATTTTCAAGGTTTACCAATACAAAAAGCTATTTTAACAAATTTATGTAAATTTTTATCTATAATTACTAAGGTGTGGGGTAAAATATGCTTGGTTTGTAAAATTTCTAAAAAAAATTAAAAACTGCAATTTGTTATCATTACAACCTATCGTAAAGTAATCAAAATCAATAACAAATATTTAACGGAGGTATGAAAAATGATTTGAAGTAGTATTACATACATATCACGATTCAAAAGCTTAAAATATGTTTTTCGATTCACTAAATCTATTTTTATATGTTGTTTTCGGCATTATGTTATTTACCTTAAATCTTAACTCTCCAATTGGTGCTTTGGCATAAGGGATTCCTAGAAACTTGAAAAACTTTCCTCCATGATAGTCAGTACTTGTTGTTCCTCGCAATTTTCCTTGTTGAATTTCTACGACAATGTCAGACATTACGTCAATTTAAAAACGTTTGTTACCTATTTCGAGACCAAACATTAAAGGACAATGTCTCGTTTTAATGAAAAAATATCCGAACAGTTTCGCTTTCAATGTCGATAATAGACTGAGCGCGCGTTAAATGTAAATTCTTCCGAAAACATTGCAGCCAGTTCAAAATAAACCTACATACATATCTACAGGGTGATGCTGATTTTTTCTAAATGATAATTCAATTGACAGGAAATAATTGATTCGTCCTGTATGTGGTTGATTGATTGCTAATTAAACTGTAAATTGAACGAGGCTCAAGTCATTTGCAGTCTCGCCATTATTATTGGAGTGACTGCTTTAAATTTAAATTATTTAATGCTTGTACGTTGAAAATAATAGAGTTGACTGGTCTAATTTGCGCCAATTAAAGTTCATTATAATTTATTTGGTATTATGAATGTTACTACATGCAGTTTATATATTTTATTACTTCCAAAATAAGTAAATATTATTTTTTAACAAATTAATAATTCAAAATTTTTTTGAGGAAATACTGCCTTATATTGTAAAACAAACTTGAATTTTTACTGTTTTTTCACTCGCTTTGAGTAGTACCTTAGAATAACACGGCAAAAATTTTTGACACTGCGTAACATATTAAGCAACAGAGCCGAAAAAAAATATATATAGAACGCAAGTGGTGTTTCAAAACTTTTTGGAATATCTCTGTCTCTAATTTGTTACAAATTGCAAGTTCTTGACAAATTAATGAATACATAAAGTGCGGTAAGCTGTAATGTACTAAATCATCGGCTGACAATCTATGGCACAAATATCACTGCAGTTCGGATGCCTAACAAGAAATTGTTCTCTCTGCGAATCCTAAAAAAAAAAATTAACGAAGCACGACGCGAAAATACTCGACGATTAATGGCATACTATATTTTCAATAGTATGCCATTAGTTATTTGGATTTTTTTTCAAAAATTAGTTCCCCGCTCATCTTTGCAAAGAATCCATAACGCATAGCAATAAAAATACAGACCACGCCAAAACCATAACAGGATTCTAATTTCTTAATTAATAAAAAAATTTTAGTTAAAAAATGAATAACGTGTTTTACCTCCCCCCCCCCCTCGGTGATTCACACCTTATAGGCATACTTAAAATTAAGTTTCTGATTTGAGCTTTCTGACGAATTTGATTACATATTTCTGTAAAGGCGACCATACACTGCGCTATTGTTCGACAAATTTGTTCGACGAACAAATTTCATCGTACAAAACTAACTGAAAACTGAGGTATATGGTCATTTCGGTAGTCGAACAAAACCGATGAAAGTAAGTAATTTGTACGTCGGATTTGCCCGGCGACCTACCAAATACAAGTTTATACAACAATGTTCTCAAAAAAATATTTCAAAATGACTGATATGCGTCAAATTAGTAGAACTTTTTTATTATGCTAATAGTTTAGCTTCGAACTCTAAGAAGTGTGTTTAAAATATGAAGCGAATATATTTATGTGCAGTGGCAGCGGCAATAGCCGTAAAATCCAAAAATATTAAAAAACGAAGGAAGTGGGCGAAGAAATGGCTTTTAAAAAGAAGTCAGTTTTCGCACATTAACTTATTAAAAGAATTGAAGCTAGAATCCGAAGATTGGTTCAACTACTTAAGAATGGATTATAACACATATTGTACTCTATTAAAATTGGTAACTCCATTGATCAGCAAACAAAACTCCCACTTACGCGATGCCATTTCACCACATGAGCGGCTGACAGCGACTTTAAGATTCCTGGCTACGGGCAGAACTTACGAAGATTTAAAATTTTCTGTTGTCATATCACCTCAAGCTTTGGGTCAGATAATCCCAGAAACTTGTCACGCAATTTATTTTGTTTTAAAGAAGGAGTATTTAAAGGTAAGTACACAAATTTTTATTTTTTAATTGTGTCAAATGATTAATTTATAATATAATAAGAAGCTGTATCAGTAGGTTTTTTCGCTCTTTGTACTGTTTGAATGATGCTGAGTTTTGAGTTGGCATCAATATGTCCCAGTTGCGCTTCGCAAAAAATATCCATGATAAATTTTTCCGTCATAGTAGCCGTTTCTTTAGATAGTCTTCTTAATTTGTAAGCCACGTTTTTGCCGATTACGTCAAATTCATCTTCTACTCGTTCTTCATTTAATTTTTGATTTAGTTTAAATAAGACATCATCTGCAGATATATTTGCCTTCTTTTTTCTTGATCTTGATCTAGATAGAGTAGTTGCTAATTGTGATGTTGAAGCCACTGATTGCGATCTTGAGTCACTTTGCGAGATACTACCATCTGATGACGTCAGTGCTGACTTTGGAGACTGCACATTGACTTCTTCCTCCTAAAAATACAATATAATAAAATAAAAATGTTTTCATTTAAATTTTCTTTATTTGCAGTTTCCCAAAACGGAAGAAGAATGGAAGTTTATTGCCAAAGATTTTGATAACAAATGGAATTTTCCGAATTGTCTAGGAGCGGTGGACGGGAAACATGTACAAATAATTCCTCCTGTAGATAGTGGCTCCTATTATTATAATTATAAAGGGCAACACAGCCTTGTTCTGATGGCCATTTGCAACGCCAATTATGAATTCATATTGTGTGACTTCGGAACAAATGGCCGTGTGTCCGACGGAGGAGTAATTGACGAAACTATATTTTATGAACATCTGAAAAATGACACTCTAAACTTACCTCGACCTTCAAAACCAAAAAATTGTGATAAAGTATTACCATTTGTCTTTGTTGGCGACGAAGCGTTTGCTTTAAGATGTGATTTTTTAAAGCCTTACAATCGTAAACAGTTAGATTATAAGAAAAGAATTTTTAATTACAGATTATCGAGGTGTCGTATAATCGAAAATGTATTTGGCATTTTGGTTGCCAGATTTCATATATTTCAAAAGGCTATTCATATGAAATTAGAAAATATCGAGAAAGTGGTCATGGCATGTTGTACTCTTCACAATTTCCTAAAAAGACACCAACGAGATTATTATTACACACCTGCAAAATGCTTTGATATCGAAGTTCCAGCTACTGGTGAAATATACTTTGGTTTGAGACCAGAAGGAAATATGATTGATTTACAAAAGGGCCCCCAAAGACATCCATTAACAGAGGCAAATAGAGTTCGAGAATCATTCATGAACTATTTCAATAATGAAGGGTCGGTGCCGTGGCAAAGAAATTTTATTTAAAAAAAAATTGTAAAAGCTTAATACCTACAAATATATTTTATTATAAAGTACTTACCTCATTAACAATCTCATTTAGATCCTTGCTGTATTCTTCATCGTCTCGGGTGTTGAAATCGTCCTCAATATCATATATATTTGATATACTTGGTCTTGCAACTTCCTGATCACTTAAAAATGAGAGATCATGAAAATACCACAAGTTGGGGGTATAAACGTCTTCACTTCCCGTGCCGCTTCTTTTCGACTGGTTAATTTTTTAAGTTCTCTTCTATAACCTGCTCTTAATGAATCAATCTTTTTTTTCACTGATTCTATAGTCGCATCACCATCCACTTCTTTCAATTTTATTAGCAACTGTTGGTATGCTTTATCTTTCTTGATGCAGTCACTATATTCACGCGATTTTATCTTCCATAAACACGGAAGTTTGCGATATATTTCAATAAATTCCAATAAAAAAGTTCTACTAATTTGACGCATATCAGTCATTTTGAAATATTTTTTTGAGAACATTGTTGTATAAACTTGTATTTGGTAGGTCGCCGGGCAAATCCGACGTACAAATTACTTACTTTCATCGGTTTTGTTCGACTACCGAAATGACCATATACCTCAGTTTTCAGTTAGTTTTGTACGACGAAATTTGTTCGTCGAACAAATTTGTCGAACAATAGCGCAGTGTATGGTCTGTCTCTTATACACATCTCTCGCAATTTTCCTTGTTGAATTTCTACGACAATGTCAGACATTACGTCAATTTAAAAACGTTTGTTACCTATTTCGAGACCAAACATTAAAGGACAATGTCTCGTTTTAATGAAAAAATATCCGAACAGTTTCGCTTTCAATGTCGATAATAGACTGAGCGCGCGTTAAATGTAAATTCTTCCGAAAACATTGCAGCCAGTTCAAAATAAACCTACATACATATCTACAGGGTGATGCTGATTTTTTCTAAATGATAATTCAATTGACAGGAAATAATTGATTCGTCCTGTATGTGGTTGATTGATTGCTAATTAAACTGTAAATTGAACGAGGCTCAAGTCATTTGCAGTCTCGCCATTATTATTGGAGTGACTGCTTTAAATTTAAATTATTTAATGCTTGTACGTTGAAAATAATAGAGTTGACTGGTCTAATTTGCGCCAATTAAAGTTCATTATAATTTATTTGGTATTATGAATGTTACTACATGCAGTTTATATATTTTATTACTTCCAAAATAAGTAAATATTATTTTTTAACAAATTAATAATTCAAAATTTTTTTGAGGAAATACTGCCTTATATTGTAAAACAAACTTGAATTTTTACTGTTTTTTCACTCGCTTTGAGTAGTACCTTAGAATAACACGGCAAAAATTTTTGACACTGCGTAACATATTAAGCAACAGAGCCGAAAAAAAATATATATAGAACGCAAGTGGTGTTTCAAAACTTTTTGGAATATCTCTGTCTCTAATTTGTTACAAATTGCAAGTTCTTGACAAATTAATGAATACATAAAGTGCGGTAAGCTGTAATGTACTAAATCATCGGCTGACAATCTATGGCACAAATATCACTGCAGTTCGGATGCCTAACAAGAAATTGTTCTCTCTGCGAATCCTAAAAAAAAAAATTAACGAAGCACGACGCGAAAATACTCGACGATTAATGGCATACTATATTTTCAATAGTATGCCATTAGTTATTTGGATTTTTTTTCAAAAATTAGTTCCCCGCTCATCTTTGCAAAGAATCCATAACGCATAGCAATAAAAATACAGACCACGCCAAAACCATAACAGGATTCTAATTTCTTAATTAATAAAAAAATTTTAGTTAAAAAATGAATAACGTGTTTTACCTCCCCCCCCCCCTCGGTGATTCACACCTTATAGGCATACTTAAAATTAAGTTTCTGATTTGAGCTTTCTGACGAATTTGATTACATATTTCTGTAAAGGCGACCATACACTGCGCTATTGTTCGACAAATTTGTTCGACGAACAAATTTCATCGTACAAAACTAACTGAAAACTGAGGTATATGGTCATTTCGGTAGTCGAACAAAACCGATGAAAGTAAGTAATTTGTACGTCGGATTTGCCCGGCGACCTACCAAATACAAGTTTATACAACAATGTTCTCAAAAAAATATTTCAAAATGACTGATATGCGTCAAATTAGTAGAACTTTTTTATTATGCTAATAGTTTAGCTTCGAACTCTAAGAAGTGTGTTTAAAATATGAAGCGAATATATTTATGTGCAGTGGCAGCGGCAATAGCCGTAAAATCCAAAAATATTAAAAAACGAAGGAAGTGGGCGAAGAAATGGCTTTTAAAAAGAAGTCAGTTTTCGCACATTAACTTATTAAAAGAATTGAAGCTAGAATCCGAAGATTGGTTCAACTACTTAAGAATGGATTATAACACATATTGTACTCTATTAAAATTGGTAACTCCATTGATCAGCAAACAAAACTCCCACTTACGCGATGCCATTTCACCACATGAGCGGCTGACAGCGACTTTAAGATTCCTGGCTACGGGCAGAACTTACGAAGATTTAAAATTTTCTGTTGTCATATCACCTCAAGCTTTGGGTCAGATAATCCCAGAAACTTGTCACGCAATTTATTTTGTTTTAAAGAAGGAGTATTTAAAGGTAAGTACACAAATTTTTATTTTTTAATTGTGTCAAATGATTAATTTATAATATAATAAGAAGCTGTATCAGTAGGTTTTTTCGCTCTTTGTACTGTTTGAATGATGCTGAGTTTTGAGTTGGCATCAATATGTCCCAGTTGCGCTTCGCAAAAAATATCCATGATAAATTTTTCCGTCATAGTAGCCGTTTCTTTAGATAGTCTTCTTAATTTGTAAGCCACGTTTTTGCCGATTACGTCAAATTCATCTTCTACTCGTTCTTCATTTAATTTTTGATTTAGTTTAAATAAGACATCATCTGCAGATATATTTGCCTTCTTTTTTCTTGATCTTGATCTAGATAGAGTAGTTGCTAATTGTGATGTTGAAGCCACTGATTGCGATCTTGAGTCACTTTGCGAGATACTACCATCTGATGACGTCAGTGCTGACTTTGGAGACTGCACATTGACTTCTTCCTCCTAAAAATACAATATAATAAAATAAAAATGTTTTCATTTAAATTTTCTTTATTTGCAGTTTCCCAAAACGGAAGAAGAATGGAAGTTTATTGCCAAAGATTTTGATAACAAATGGAATTTTCCGAATTGTCTAGGAGCGGTGGACGGGAAACATGTACAAATAATTCCTCCTGTAGATAGTGGCTCCTATTATTATAATTATAAAGGGCAACACAGCCTTGTTCTGATGGCCATTTGCAACGCCAATTATGAATTCATATTGTGTGACTTCGGAACAAATGGCCGTGTGTCCGACGGAGGAGTAATTGACGAAACTATATTTTATGAACATCTGAAAAATGACACTCTAAACTTACCTCGACCTTCAAAACCAAAAAATTGTGATAAAGTATTACCATTTGTCTTTGTTGGCGACGAAGCGTTTGCTTTAAGATGTGATTTTTTAAAGCCTTACAATCGTAAACAGTTAGATTATAAGAAAAGAATTTTTAATTACAGATTATCGAGGTGTCGTATAATCGAAAATGTATTTGGCATTTTGGTTGCCAGATTTCATATATTTCAAAAGGCTATTCATATGAAATTAGAAAATATCGAGAAAGTGGTCATGGCATGTTGTACTCTTCACAATTTCCTAAAAAGACACCAACGAGATTATTATTACACACCTGCAAAATGCTTTGATATCGAAGTTCCAGCTACTGGTGAAATATACTTTGGTTTGAGACCAGAAGGAAATATGATTGATTTACAAAAGGGCCCCCAAAGACATCCATTAACAGAGGCAAATAGAGTTCGAGAATCATTCATGAACTATTTCAATAATGAAGGGTCGGTGCCGTGGCAAAGAAATTTTATTTAAAAAAAAATTGTAAAAGCTTAATACCTACAAATATATTTTATTATAAAGTACTTACCTCATTAACAATCTCATTTAGATCCTTGCTGTATTCTTCATCGTCTCGGGTGTTGAAATCGTCCTCAATATCATATATATTTGATATACTTGGTCTTGCAACTTCCTGATCACTTAAAAATGAGAGATCATGAAAATACCACAAGTTGGGGGTATAAACGTCTTCACTTCCCGTGCCGCTTCTTTTCGACTGGTTAATTTTTTAAGTTCTCTTCTATAACCTGCTCTTAATGAATCAATCTTTTTTTTCACTGATTCTATAGTCGCATCACCATCCACTTCTTTCAATTTTATTAGCAACTGTTGGTATGCTTTATCTTTCTTGATGCAGTCACTATATTCACGCGATTTTATCTTCCATAAACACGGAAGTTTGCGATATATTTCAATAAATTCCAATAAAAAAGTTCTACTAATTTGACGCATATCAGTCATTTTGAAATATTTTTTTGAGAACATTGTTGTATAAACTTGTATTTGGTAGGTCGCCGGGCAAATCCGACGTACAAATTACTTACTTTCATCGGTTTTGTTCGACTACCGAAATGACCATATACCTCAGTTTTCAGTTAGTTTTGTACGATGAAATTTGTTCGTCGAACAAATTTGTCGAACAATAGCGCAGTGTATGGTCGCCTTAATGCATTGACAAATCATTTAAATCTCGAGGTGGATACTGAAAGACTCTAATCTGTCTGTTTCTGTTCTAAAAATGTTGTTCTATAATTGTTCAATAGGGTTCAGATCGGGATATCTTATTGGCCCAGAGACATTTGCCATAATCAAGTAATTAAAAATAATATTTCATTTTCTTTAAGCACACAACAATGAAACACTAAATTACTTGTTTAGAGTGGAAAGGTTATCACATACTAATTAATGGAAACTACAGGATATTTACAAAGGATTAACAAAATAATTAAAACATAAACAGGGATTGTAAAATATCAAACAAATAAATAAGTAATAAGAATAAAAATATTAAAAGATACAAACAAGACTTTTTACTGCTTCTGTCAACTATTCTTTGAAGCTAGTCCAGGAATTAGTGGTAAAAAACTGCAAGAATTAATAAAATTTCTGTATTTTAATATTGAATTGTACTTTTATCATATAACAGTTAGTAAATTATTAGCCCATCGCAGGACCTTGCACGTAACGTAGGTGCCTTAACAAAAATCAAATATTGATCTACAGCAAACTCCAGTTATGACGAACTCATTTTGTTGCATTTTTTGGGTTCGTTATAACCGGACTCTACTCTATATAAAAAGCATTAACAAAAGCTTATAAATACATCAACGAATAATTGAATCACTAAAAAACACTGAACGTACGATCAGACAGCAAAAATTTGCGGTGGAGGGAGTCAACACTGCTACAAATATGTCGAGAACAAATATTTTTACAGGAGTTAGCAAAAAGCTAAAATTTATCAATATATTAGGTTATTTAATAACATTTATGAAAAAAAAACAGTCTGACTGCAATTTTGTGTAGATCAGCTAGTCAGCAGCCAAGTGAAATTACAAAAATGAGTGTGCTGGCTTTTGGTAACACAACATGAATATGAATGGATTATTAATTTTTTATTGATGTTATTGGAAATTATTTTATTCTATGTCAAAGACATTAAAAATATCTATGAAAACAATTAATCGAAGTTATAATTAGCAGCATTATTTAATTACTTTTTTTCAGTAATTAAATAATATTAATTAAAATATATATTTTTTTTAATTTTTGTTTATGGAGATGCTTATTCCCTTTATCACAAATTTTCGCTGCCTAACAATACATTCAGTTTCAGTTTTTAGTGATTCAATTATTCATTGATAAATACACATGTAGGTATATCGATATTTTACATCTTATTGTTAGTTAAGGAACCTGTGTTACGTTCAAGGTCCTGCGATGGGCTAATAACTTGCTGACTATTATATGATAAAAGTACAACCCAATATCAAATACAAAACTTTTGCCAATTCTTAAACTTTTTTATCATCAGCTCCCCGACTATAAACAGTATTCACTCGCAATTACTTTTGAATGAAAATCATTAAATTATGTTACTAAAATGACATTTCAATAATTTGGATCCTCTTATAAAATGACAAATTAATGAAATACTAATTAATGACGAGGCATGAGAAAAATGTCGAGAATTTGTTGTTTATATGGACAATTTGCGTCAAAAGAATTTATTTTTATCATATCTTGTATGATATTCAATATAAATGTTTGTGTCTATGTGTATTCATTGTTTTGCATGTAATCTTTAATTGGTCGTAAGTGTGATTCTCCATTGATAAAATTCTGTTAATTTTTCTGGATATTACATGATCTTTAACATGTTAAAACTCTATCGCTTTTAGCAATAAAGTTATTTCTAAGTCAGTTGTTTCGTAGCAACTACCATTAAATAGTTACTACCTTCTCCAAAAGATTGTTTGAAATATACCTACATACCGGATGTTTTTGTTCAATGAGGCATTAGAAGTATCCTAAGAACCATGTACTGTAAAAAATCTGAAAAATTCACATAAATCTTTATAAAATTGATCTACTTTTGGAAAATATTTTCAACTTTGTGACATTTTCGATTATACCAAAAGTAGCTCGTCGACAAAACTGTAATATGGCCCAAGGAGTACAAAAATTAAATTTGTCAAGAGTACAAAAAATGTAATAAAAGAAATATCAATGATGTTGTTAGCTGGGTTTTGTATTTTCACGTTTAATTTAGAGCCGTTTGGTCAAAAAACTAATACATATATCAGAATTATGTATTTTGATATAACGAATCTAAGTTTATCAATAACTTAATTTCATAAAAAATGTTACTTGAGTCATGTTGCAGTTTCGCCGAGCTGTTAACTTCCTTATTTTAAATGGAGCCCTCTATTTTTTATACATTTTTAGATTCCTCGTTAAAGTTTAAAGCTAGTTTATGTAAAGTGTCTTATGTGTAAAGTTTACCGTTTCAGAGTTGTTCTATTTGGAAAATTCTAAAATTTTGACAGCTGCAAGCTCTCACGAAAATCGGCGCTGTGCCCTAACCGCTACGAATTTCGGATTTGGTCTTCTGGTGCTCCAAGAGAACTTAATAAGCTACGTTTGCTGTATTTTAACTACAAAAAAACTCTTTTATGCCTCTAAAGTAGCATTATTTCATTTTTTCCATAGTACTCTAAATACTTCTAATGCTTCATCGAAAAAAGAAATTTGCATTCTCCATACAGGTAGCAAGGCAAGCTAATCTGCTATCGCTACAATATTTTCCTAAATATTTCTAAAGAATAACATTTGACACAAAATAGAAAAAAATGTTTGTACTATATCACATTTGGTTACGTGAGAGTGACCTATAATAATAAAATATTTTTGATCTTAAGTGTGTAGCTACGTCAACTTCATTCAGTTTTTATTTCAATTAACTTCAAACTTTTATTTTCTGTTTTGACGTAATTTGCGTTGTATTTTTATTTAAAATTTCATTGATATTGTTCTGTTAGTCCTTATTATTCTTCTATCAGATTTTAAGTACTTAATTCTGAGAGTGGGAGAAATCAAGAAGAAAAAAGTCTTCGATAATTCGGATAATATTTCTTTTATATTGTTGCACTTGAGATATCTAATTTAAAAGGTTGTTTATTGCGTTTTAGCATACCACAACTTGCATTAATCATTTAATGTATTGAAAACATCTTCATTAAATCACTTTAATTAAATTAATTGCAAATACATATCTAGGGTGGAAAGAATATAAATTTAAAAAGGTTTTCTATTGTAAATTTTCACTTTTAACAGTAACTCGCATTTTTTAACACTCTTATTACAGAAATAACAAAGTTTTTAGTAGGTTATAACATAACCTCAGAGATATTGATGAATATCTGATAAAAAGATGTAAATATTGAAAAATGGAATTATATCGTTTCTTATTGAGCTTCTTTTGTTTGGTCAAGTGAGGCCAACAGCGAAGGGGATAAATTAACATTTTTTTAAGTTATTTTAAAATTACGTAACCGAAAAATCTCGCCGCAATATGGATTAGAAAACACTCAATGCGTGACTTGCACCGAATGTACAGTTCTCTATGTTTTTTGAATTTTAAATACCTAAGTAAACCACTCATTTAATTGTTTGTGACGGTTTTAAGATGACTGTTATAGTAGTCATTAACTGTTTGAGTTTCTTTACTTTACTAGTCTATAGTATAGTTACAATAATCACAATAAAAAGAAAGTAGACTAAAACGTCATGTACAGTTTAATGGGGTGCGTAAAATAGGAATTTTGACTACTTTTACCGAAATATACTTATTTTTTTTATCTTTTACGTATTTCAATTATTGGAGGCCATTACATCAGAAGTTATCTATTAATAAAAAACGGGTTTTCCATCGTTTCGTTCCTTTAAAATTTATTAAATCATTTTTACGTGTTTTGTTAAATTTTCAGGTAGAAGTTTCTGTTTTTTTTATTAATTATTTTAAATTAATTTTCTTTTAATAAAACTTAACTGTTTAAACTTTGTTATGAGAAATTATAGAGGTTTACTAAAGAATAAAAAGTACAGATCTCATAACAGTACATTATAAACCTTGATGTTTTTAAAAAATTGTTTTTTGTCATGGCCAGTGTGGTTTTTCAGAAACAGGGAAAATAGCTTATAATAGGAGTTGTGTGAAGTAGAGATATTGAAAAAATTTATCGATGTATTACTTCTTTTGTAATGGTCTTTTTAAATTTATACGATTTCACTTTTGGAGGTACAGCAGATCTCGAAAAAATTTACATATCTAAAAAAGCCTATCTAAATTTTAAATTTTAATTGGGTTAAAAATAGTTATGCATATTTTTCCTTTTTTGATTAATCCAGTTTAAATATTTAGCAACTATCCTGGATAAAAGATTGGATCCACCATGCCAATTTAGAGGTAAAGAAAACTGTGATGGTTCAATTTGTCTAATATTTTCTTTTCTTTTCGAATTGATTATTGATATTGAATTTGATTATAAATGGTGAAAAAGATTGTTGCGATCAGGATGTGGCCTAGATGACCTAGGAGCAGTGTGGTTCTTCTATAAAGGTCCACTATAGTATTATTGACCTTTTTTCCTTTTGACTTTTAAATCCTATTAGGGATAACCTATTAAAGGTTGTTCTTTTAAGATTTAAAACCTTTTGAACTCTATTGTTATGTGGGTATTTTTCCTTTAGCCTTAGTAGTATACAGGGTGTTTCACAAACATTGCATTATATTTCAGAGGCTGATTGTCTATCGAAAAATAATGGTAGTTTTGTAGTATATAAACTATGTTCCAATAATGCTGCGTTATAAGTTACAGAGTGTTAAAATTTTATGAAAAAAATCAAATTTTACTGATATCTTTAAAACCACTTGAGATATTTAAATGAAATTTGGCATGTTGAGTAATCTAGACAAATCTATTAATGTAAAAATATTTTTAATTCGACCAGTGGCGTGCATGCAGACATATCTCTGCACATTTTTAAAAGAAAAAAAGGTACGCCACCGACTTTTTTTTAAAGTACAAATTATTTTTGAGTCCTCGTTCAATTGAGAAAAGAAAAGCTTACTTGATTTTTTTCGACCGACGCACCGTTTTCGAGAAAGAAAATAAAAACTGTCTGCATGCATGATATTTTACAATACGTATACAGTATATCTCTAACTTTGTAACGCAGCTTTATTAGAACAGAGTTTATATGTATACAAAACTAGCATTATTTTTCCACTGACAATTAACCTGTGAAATATAAAGCAATGTTTGTGAAATACCCTGTATATAATAAATAAATTTACAAAATAATCAAATATTTGTTCTTTTTTCCATTTAATGTATTTAATTTACTATAAATATAAGTTTTTAGTTTTATTTAAAATTTGTTACAGATAAAAAATACTTTTTGACACCTATACTTTGAATATCGCATACTTAAAGATCGTCGTAGACTATAAAATTTCTGGTACAACATTTTTTTGTACGAGGAAAATTGTGTAATATCAGGGACAAAATTGTACGTAAAAATTGAATTGGATCGAAAATTCCATTGAAATTTTATAGACCAATACAATATATCAAATATCAAAGCATCAAATAACTTTTTGTTTATAGTCTACGATGGTCTTAAGAGAAAATCTCAAAAAATAACTGATTCGTTGCATCTCTTTTTTCCCCTATAATAATAAAAGTTTTATTTTTATTTTGCACTATACATAGTCTCATTATGCTGTCCATTTACGTACAATCGTACAATTAATTTGCAGTCCGCGAACTGAGAATTTGAACTAAACATCAGAACTTATAATTAAAACTTCATATTTATGACACTGCAGGTCTAGAACTGTCAGTTGCCTGTACCCGTATATACAGAATAGTGTTTCCAACATATATACATATAATCTCTATATGGAGCATTCTCCATTCACACAATGAGTGGCAAATGAAGCAAAGAGAGAGAGAACACGACTTTAAACTTCTGATAAAAACGTATAAGTCTGTCTCTATAACCTACTTGTCATTTCAGTTATAGAGACAGACTTATGTGAAACCAATGTAACGTTTTCTATATCTATCTCACAGTCTCGGCTTCACGATATCGTCCTATTGCTC
>JABRWK010000059.1:0-12222 GCA_013372445.1 Hypothenemus hampei
AATTTAATTAAAAACCACTTAAAATATCTTTATTAAATTTAAATTTAGAGATGCCAACATATAAACGTTGAAATTTAATCGTTATTTTCTCAATTCGAGAGGAAAACTTTCACCTCGGGTGCAATCGGTAGCTAAGGGAAATCGTTTAATAAAATTTATGTTGAATTTATTACATTCCAAATCTCGTGTAAAGTTACAGACTTTAGATCTTACAGGGTTCCATGAGGAACGCTAGAGAATGAATTAAATTGCTTTCCTAATAATGTAGCAGAAAATTTAATATATTAGGTCGTCCTCTAATGCAGTTCCGCCACAGCTATTTTCAGATAACAAGAAGCTTTATGTAGCAAGACCACAAATAGGATTTACAATGACTCGGTCATTTATAGAAGGGGATTTTGAGGGTAAACCTGTTTCAGGTTTTAAACGGACAATAAACATGGCTGTTTTCGAAATAATTTTTTTCTACTCGAATGAAAACACAAACTGAACAATAAAACTTTTCACGTCAATTTCGTTTCAAGGCACTCGCCATGAGAGGAGAGAAAATAAAAACAGAGACTCTTTCCGGAGCTGACCTTTGCGAAACTCTAACAAAACATGCAAATTTGCTCAATGGCGGGTCTCGCTTTAATCTACTTGAGAATTCATAAAACTCCATAGATGCAATATAACTCGAACAATGGACGCTTTCAGTTCTTTGAATTTAAATCTTTATTATTTAAAACAACCGCGGGGTGAATTTTATTAAGATAATGGACGGAAACTTTAAGCAGTTACAAGTTGCTAAATTAAAAACGATCCTACAACAAAACAAGACAATCATGAAATATACAATTGAAAAGTTTATCATTCTGGTTTGTCACTTCAGATGCAATCAATGTAAGGAGCATAATAAAATATTAATGCTTGTCAAGTGTTCTGGCTTTGTTTTATTGATTGTGGTCCATCAAAAATGGAAACGAAGTAGGTACATTTTACGGTTTGAATTACGTACGTATTTTTCAATTTATTATTAGTATTTTCTTTATTTAATTCAGAATCTATGTATATTTGAACCACAACCGTGTAGGCAATCAAATAGGAAACAAATTTCAAATTACATTTTTAGCGTTCCGTTTACAATTTTATGTATAAATCTTCCTTTTATCTTTTTTTTTTGTTAATTTATCCAATTTAATAATTAAATTCGATAGAATTGACGAGATTCCTTACTCTCGCCTGTTGGTTGGAAAACTCTGAATCTCATCGAATTCCTTTGACTATTTCAATAAATTTTCATTACGGAATACGACAGGATCATTTAAATTAAGACAATTACATACTTAAAATGATTTAGCAGCGTTTGACGAAAATTGGAAGCAGTAGATTACCTGTCAACATTAATCAAGATATGCACTAAACTATATGGAAATATGAGTTCAATAGACGATTTAACTGTCATTTACTCCTCTACATGCTTGGTTGTTTTTCATAAACGAGATCTCAATAAGAACCGCTAATTACTAATATTCGTAACGCGATAATCGCTTTTCAATTATTTTACTTTATTATAGAATTTTATGTTTTACTATAGAGCACCTGAAAGTTCTCACGATTTTTGGCTCTAGATTGCGTTTCTCGATATAAATTCATCATCAGTTTTTGTTTCATTTCCATTCATATATATATATATATATATATATTTTTAGTAATTTTAGCCGTCAAAGTAACGGCCTAAAATTATGGCGTATAAAATATTAACCGGATTACTTCAAAAAAGTCATTTCAAAATGGACAAAAGAACAATAACGACTTGGTTTTGTGGCTTTAACTTACGTACCGAGGGGGCATTTCTTTTCAAAGCAAATACGCAGACATGCACCGAGTGCACGCTATTTGAATAGTGAAGTTTTAAATGAAGCAGAGACGTACTTACAAAATATACGGTGGTACAATCTGTTAAATTAACAAGAAATATTAATATAAATGAAAGATTAGCCATTATATGTCTAAAGGCTGTAAACCTGATTCGTTAGGAATACATTCCAAGTATACAACAGTTAGAAAACTTCAAAAACTTATTGAATAATTTAAATTAAAATTTAATTAGTTTGTAAAATTTTTGGTGCAGCCTTTTTATTTCTTTGGCCTTTTTAGCAATAGACTTTACCACTGCGTATTGCTTATATGTTTCTAAAAGAAATTTTAAATTTATGACTAAATTCTTCAGTGTCCCATACACTTTTAGATTAACTGTACAGTTAACTTTTCTCAATAACTGGGCGCATGTTTGTGCAGTTAACTGAAAGTGCATGGACTACATTAACTTTTGCCACTGTTGTTTTCCTGAAAGTAGCTGTTTGTTGTATAATTGCTGTAGTGCTATTAGGTCAACGTCAGTGTAAATAATGGTATGTACAAAGATATTGCATGATGACTAACTAACTGAACAAACCGTAGATTAAACTTAGTAAACTGTGCAGTTTATTACCTGAAAAGAAAGTAGCATAAGCTTAGTCATGACATTAAAAATTCTTCAGTTAAACTAAAAGTATGTAGGGGTGCTTTGTATTTCTAGCTAGTCAGTTTAGCTGAAATATTTTAACACTTTGTGTATGCTGCAAACTAATAAATACAAAATCCTCATTCCTAAAGTTCTAAAACCCATAATAAGCCCTCTATATCATGGTATTTATGTATCGGAACAAGTCTGTTGCCGTTCTTCTTGTATGCTTCTGGAAAATTTGACGATTAACATCAGGCGTAGATAAATATAACCTGCCCATCTCGACATGAATAAAAAATAACCGATATATTTTCTTTCAGGTGAATGTTCTAATCGATTTACAATCCCACAGGGAGAGTGTGATCAATTACGGCCACTGCAGAACAGGCACCGGTCCCGCCAACAATTTGACGTGATGATTTTGTATTACTTCTATAATCCACGCAGCTTGCGACAACCAATATGATGTTTCTAGTGGCGTTCAGGTCCCGATTCCATACCGTTGGACAGTTTTGGCAGACTACAAAACGACGCTTTCTCCTCCGCCTCTTTCGCGTACCCTTATCCGGCGCCAAATCAGGCAGTCTAGACGGTATTCGTAACTCCATGTAGCAATGCGAACACCGCCTGGAAGTGCGAAATTCTTCAACTTTATCACATTTGTCTCGTCGTCTATGAAAAGCCTTCTCGAGCTCAACAAATACTGATTTTAAGTTGTGCCCATACGAAACTCTAGTTTGCAGTGTGCTATCCCTAAAGCTTCGAGAGAACTGCTGCAGTATCTGCATTTTACCGTTCTTAAGAGTACTAGTGAAAACAATCGCTTCCATTCTACTTACTTTAATATGTACAAAGCAAATCACCAGAGCTGGATAAATTCCACCAGTTCCAGGGACTGATTTGCTATCATCCATTCATGCACACTATTAGTACTATTGTTGTAGAAACTGAAAGGAAGAATCGTTATCTGTATTGCGCAGATTATTATGCTTTAATTGAGAATTAATTAACAATTGACAACTTAATTTAATACTTAATAAACAATTAAGAAATCTTAGAATTATTGACTTAAACTAGAAGTAGTATGTTGGTAGAAGAATTAATAGAAATGATGATTCAAATTAATAATTAATATACTTCGCCTAAAGTGATTCGGAGCTCAACCACTCCACACATTCGTCACGTGAACAGCCAACAGCGACCTGCGAAATCTCTACGAACTGTTAAATGTAAAGTGATAAAATACATATGTGTAGGACTGACTAAAATAAATATAGCGTTAAATCTTATTATAATAATTATTAATAATAACAATTATTATTATTATTATTATTATTTATTGTCTTATAAAGATATAATTGTGTTATTGAATGTTCTAATTTCATATTTCATTCTCATCCTTTTTTCAAATAACATTTACCTACTGGAAGTGAACCGTCCATTAAATCATTTACTCTCAATATGTTCTCAATTTCCTTTTCCCATTGTTTACTTTGTCTCGCAATTAATTTTGACGGAGAACAAAAAGAAAATAGTTTCCTCGTCTTGAAAGTTTTCTTAGCAAGCCGGAGCCGTACCACATAATTATTTTTAACTATAACAAATCGTCAATGGAATAGGGTATAATAAAATTACGAATCATATTTAAAACTCGAAAACTACTTTAGTCCCCTTTTATCTATATCTTTCGATTTTTCTTTTACCTTTTCAAGGATTTATTTTTTATTTATTTTATTAATCAGAAATCAGTTTAAGCTTTGTGGTTTCACCCTATTGCAGTTGGATAAGTGCAATGAGATATTGGAAGAGCGACAAACACTTTGTAATTAACAAGGCGATTCGATAGCATTTCGTTTATGTTGGAAAGCAGTGGAAATAATACCGTTCTAAAATTTCACATCAATTAATCTTGTTGCAAGATGGAGAACACAATTATACGAAGAACCGTCATCAGTTTCTTCATACCACTATTACATGAGTTTTACAGTGGAGAAGTTTATACATCCACTCCAAAGTTTTTTGGCTACTCTTTTGAAAGAACAGAAATTTCTTCATCGAAATATCCGGACATTACCCTTCACAGCTCATCCAGAACTTTAGGAAATGGCAGGATGTTAAATTTTAGTTTAGTAATTTTAATAGAGTATGAAAATATTTATAAATGTGAATTGTATGTAACATGATATTTTTCTAAAAATTTATTGACTGCTAATGCACTATTCATTTTCTGTATTTTGATAAATGTTATTCGAGGACCAATTTTTCCATATCTCTTTCTTGACACATTGAGATTCTTAAAGCATTTATGGTACGATGGTGTTAGTGTATGATCCATGGAACATAAAACTTTAATAATTGCTCCCAACACTGAACCATAAACTGTTAGTACATTAACTTATTCACAAACTAACATCCTTACTTTACTGCATCTTTATTAAAAATTTTATGTTTGCAATGTTGTGGGCCGTATAAGTATGAATGGTTAATAAAAATTTAATTGTTCCCCAAAGAGGTAGCAATATAACTTTTTTCTCTCGATGTAAAGTTCACAAAGAAAAACAAATGTTCGAATGCAACTAGTTACTAAATTAGCAACTTGGGAGAATAAAATTGCCAAGTGTAATTTGTCTTCTTCAGACACTCGAGCAGATTAAGGCGGAGTTTTCTAAGCGAAATCGAAAGCGGGATTAAACTTGGATCCTAAATAAATCAGGTTGAGAGATGCTAATGTCCCGGCACGTTTAGTAGATCTTAAATTATAAACCATACTTTCTTGATGTTTTATTTTAAATTAATAGCAGCGTCGGACCTTTTCGGGAAAAGAATCATTCTGAAACTTGTCCCTGTAGCTGGCTAATCCGGTAACGATCAAAATGGATGATCACAACAACGTACAATGAGTGCGGTGTTAATTAATCTAACGTGGACTAATTTACTGGCATTCCCTCCAAATATCGTTCCAGCACGTTATCTGGTCCAGAGCCTAGGGACGTATAATGTGCCGTCACATCAATAAAATAAACACCTATTTTATCATAAAATCCGTTTAAACGTATAACGCCTGAATTATTTAACAGATTTATTAGGACAAGGGCTTGAACAGGGGCACTAATAATAAATAATTACTATACTCAACATATTGTACATATGTTTGAAAAATAACTTTTATAGATAGATTTCAAACGAAAAATAACGCACAGTCACACCAATTGGCATGAATTTCAAATGGAAATGGTGAATGGCAGTCGGAAAAATGCGACATGATTTTAATGCTTTTAAATATCCGAGTCCAAAATTCCTGCATTTACGTGCCACAGTATGGTCCTGGGTTGTTAAATAAATAGAGACGCAAATTCCACATTCATAAATTGCATAAGAGTATTTCCCGTTGAAAGGCGGTGCTTCCACTTTGCAGAGATTATGTTCCCAGAAACTCCTGGGAGTGTATTTCAAAACTAATAAAGTACTTAGGTCCTTTTAATCTTCCGGATATAACAGTTTTCCACATACATGGTCTCTCCCAAATGAAAATTTCTTCTCTGGTTTTACTTTAAATTGTCCTGGTGATTTTATAATAATTTTGGATAATGGAAAAATATGGAGGAAAATGGACAGGCGACTACTTTTTAGAATAATTTATTCTTTTTGCGTTAGATATGAATGAATAAACCATAAAAAAACGAGTTAGGAACTCTCGCGTTTTAAACTTTTGCCACTTAAAGTGTAAATTCTAAACTGATTACCTTGTACTTGATCATTCCTCTTTGCTATATTTTCATGGGAATTTAATAATACAACGTAACTTTAAGGAAAGCAAATTATTTTATCATTGTGTGTCGTAAGTAGCTAAAATTCCATCAACAACATACATGATATAAAGCAAGTGATGTAGACTGTCACCAAATAATTTTCTTAATGTAGTACTCACAGATAAGTTAGAACATTCAATTTTCAGAAAAGCTTTTGCATATTACTCAAACTCAATTTAAGCGAAGGGAGACGAGACTTATGGCTAAACAATTCGCAAAAATTCTAACAAGAAAAGAGGAAATAGAAATAAAAGTTGTAATATCTGGACCTTGGAGTATTCATAAGTTGAGGTTTTACTAGATTTATTCAAAAACTAATAGTAAAAGAGCATTTTCTCCTTGAAAACTCTCACAAATAGAAGGTTGTTGCATGCAGCATTAGAAATTTGACATGGGCAAAAGTGATTTTTCCCAACATTGTTTATAAAATTAGTCGCAATGACAAGTAGTACGCTTGTAGTCTTCCTTTGAAAAAACTCTTTTATGCATCAAAGTAAGTTTCTTCAGTAATAGTAGCAGAAGACATTATGTAACTTCTCTGAGCGAACCGACACTATTCCGTTCGCAAGTTAAATTGAAACTGGAGCTTCACAGCCTGCAGCTGACACATATTTAGAATCCGAGGCGGCAAATAATTTATTTTGCTCGAAATCTTACGGACTTCCCCAATAAATAACAATGTTTAAAGTTCAAAATGTAATCATTTAAGAAAGAAACGCAAAATTGCATTGAAATCTCTTGTTTTCTTCCACCTTACTTTTCATAACTTAATAACTCAAATGTAACAAGTAGCACGACACGTGTAGATATTTGTTTTAAGAAAAATTGAATTGAAATTGTGAACCATTGATCTTCAAATAACATAATATTGAATTGAAAAGACTCAATCAAAACTTTGAACTCTTGATTTTTCACTAAAAGAAAAAAATAAAATGTTCATTCCAGATGTCGGTTCTTTGCTTAAATTGTGTTCATTATTCTACGGGACAAAAAGGAAATTTGTAATATTCGGGTAAACAAGACAAATTACACGAACAGCGGAACTCTATTTAGCTTAAAATTACTTTTAGGACAGATTCTTCAATTTAAGCAAGTAATTGCAACTGAAAGCATAGTTTCTCCGGTAAAATATAGGGGCGCCGCTCGAGTATGATCTTAAATTGTACAAATGGATAAATAAGAAGGATTTTTTGGAAACTTTAAAATGTCTGTGAATCTTTTACCCTACAATTCGAGAAACGTGGTTATTTTAACCTGCATTAACATATTATAAATAGGTGCACTTAGAGCGAACGGGTTTAATATTAAGACATCCAATGGAAATTCAGGAGATCCTACAACTCTGGCAGAGAAAAGCGAAACCGTGTCGTTCACAACTTAAATTGGAAACGGCGCATAAGTATTCCGAACTGCAGCTGACACGTATTCGAAATATAGGCAGGGGAACGCGCTTTATTATTTATTTTCGACAGGGTTTAGTAACTGACGCATTCGAAAATTTCACGTCTAAGTGTAAAATTCCAATTATGTAAGGAAAAATTCTAATAACTCTGAAGAGCCGACAGTTGTTTCATTCGGTGCAAAACGTAAATTACCTCAGTATCGATAAAGGGTTTTCGAATCCAACATTCGGATCTTTCGAGTCAGTAAACACAATGTCTGTCTGGGGAGAAGTGAATACCGGGGCCCGGTGTAAACCGGAAAGCCTTCCCTGGAATCCCCGGAGAAACGTCGTAAATTATTTCATGTCCGTCTTAGTGCTTTAAATGAAGCGTAATCTCGGAAGAGAACGTTTCTCGTTTTCAACGATGCATTCTCGAAAGGAGTTGGTAATAACCCTTATGAATATACATGTTTTTAGTTAGCAGCCTTATCTCCAAAGCGATCCAATGTAAAATGTCACTTTGAAGACAAGGATTTTACTATTGCATTACATTGACATAGAAATCTCCCGTGAATGTTCATCGTATAGAATCAGTGCTGCCTTCCTATTTCCCAGATATGACTCTTTGTGAATTCATTGTTCATTGTATTGACGAAAAAACCCATTTCAGTAATATTACACGTAGAACCGTATAAATTTGAATAATTTTCCCATAGATTGCCGCGTGAGGTCATCGTAAATAATCGTCTCGGGGTGAGTTAATTCCATTTTCGACACATCGCGGTGCCCTCCAGTTCGCAACAATAAAGGAAACTTTAAACGTAACTTTACAAATCTGTGAAATTCCGACATTATATCTTTCCCCGATGCGAAAATTTGACCAAATTCCAACTCCCGGGATTGCCACCTTGTCCTTTTGTACGGCTAACTGCTTTAATTAGACTTAAATTGTCAGTACAAACCCTTGCAAACTTAAAATAATTTCCCATGTAGAACGAGACTATTACACAATTTAATTGGTAATGATCTCCAGTTCAATTTGTAAGTGATTTTCTTGGGACACATTGTGGGCATGTCCAGTTTCTCTCTGTAAAATTCCTGTTTATTTTTGAAATTGTTTATCTAAGAGGTGGGACTTAAATTACAAACCACAATGCTGCCAATATGCAAGCGTCGCCCTCGTTCCGTACGACTGATTAAATAAATGGGTTTTAAGACCATTGGTAGGTAGAACAAGTAATTGGTGGGTTTTTCTCTTTCCCTTAAATTTCACGTTTTAGGGTTTTTTTTAATTAAATTCCAATGGCATGCGATAAACCGAATTTGCTCCGAAACAATGCGACAATTTATCATTCTTTTACATTAAGAACAATTTTATTTTCTGTTTTATTCAATTAATTTATTTTCACATCCGACTTTAAATAATTTATCATGAAATTTAAATTTCAATGTCTTATAAAAACACATCAACCTAATTATTTATACGGACTTTAAATCGAGCTGAAGTACGAAAGTCCCACTGTTTGAAATACGAGGGTCATTTTGAAAATTGCCAGATCGAGATAATTGATGAGTCAAAAGTTCCCAGAACATCGCTTCTTGATACATCGCACATATAAATTACACATTTATTACATTCAATAGGAAGAGGCATTATCGTAATGACTTTGATTCGAACAACTCCACAAAATTCAGGTAATCATTGGGAAATTTTCCAGGTGTTTGATCGTTTTTAGTATCTCGGAATTAAACCACGAATAAATACAACTTGTTCATGAAATGTGGTGTTTTAGATCTCGTTCGTGTAAGGTCATATTTAAGAATATAAATATTTCTTGACGAATGAAAGCATCATAAAATAGAACATAGATTTCATCATTAGTTATACAGAGTGTTTATCAGGGTGCATCGTTTGTCAAATTGACGTGGCCGAAAGGAGGGATCATCTGTCATCTTTTCAGTCCCAATAACTCATTTTTGGCCCCACGAGTTTTTTATTTTAACTTTTTCCTGTATATTTTGAGAAATCCCAAAAGTGAGCATTTAAATTTAAATAAAAAAAAGTTGTTTGCTGTAGCCTCCAAATTGAATTGTAATTTTAATGTGTACTGTAGTATAGTTGTACCAAAATCAAAATGATTTGCAAGTACCATCTAGTTTTCTTTTTATTTACTTTGGTAGAGGTAAAAATAATCTTGAAACTCTACTTTACATTACAATAAATCTTTAATTCTTTTAAAAAGTTCTGTAGTCTATTCCCTTTCCAACTACATGCAATATGCCATTAAAAACGTTTTAATGACTTCATTAACTCGTTAAATTTTGGAGTCTTTGCCTTATTTCTGCCTTAGTGTTTCGTAAACGCATTTCTTCTTTAATAATGATGAAAGCCGTCGAAAGAATGCGTTAGACTAAATCGTCCCTATTTTTAACCTTCATGGCATATATAAGTTGTTTGCCCCGTCCCTAGAAGTAAAAATCTAACGAAATTAGATCAAGGAAACGTGGAAGGCCTTAATAAACAAATAGTTGAATTTAACAAATTAAAGTAAACTGTGACAAATGTACAGTGTTGCGATTAATGATTGATTCGGTTTACGGTTAAGAACTTTTTAAAGAATTCGAAGATCACGATGATTTTTAGTTTTTTTAATGCAATGTAAAGTTGAGTTTTAAGATTATCTTTACCTCTTCCAAAGCTAATAAAAAGAAAACTAGATGGTACTTGCAAGTAATTTTGATTTTGGTACAACTATACTACAGTACCCATTAAAATTACAATTCAATTTCGATGCTACAGCAAACAACTTTTTTTATTTAAATTTAAATGCTCACTTTTGGAAGTTTTTCAAAAAATACAGTAAAACATTGGAATAAAAAACTCGTGAGGTTTGCTTAAAAAATGCAATTTAATATGTGTTTTGTTCTTATTTTATGTCACTCGTTTATTAAAATACAAAATAATTCCCAATAATTTTAATTTAATTAAGCATTTCAAATAAATTCTTTTGAGCAAGAAGCAAAAAATATTATCAAAAAATAAAATGAAATTTTCACTACGATGCAACATCCCAAAATGTTTCAATGTTGATTTTGAAGCCGATATCTAAACGCATCTAAACTTCCAATATTTTTAAACGTCAATATTTCAAAAATATGGATTTTTAAGTTATGACGGTGTTCAAGTTATGACGGTGTTAGCGATAGCACGTAGATACATATTGCATATTCAATTGTGAAGGAATAAAAATATAAAATCAGGAAAAACACGACAAAAGTGGCCAGGCCAATTGTCACATATCGTTTTGATGTAAAATGATTGTCTGTCAATTTCATAAAATTTCTAATAAACTTTTTGCCATTCTCTAAATACCCGCCATAATATTCACCGTTTCAAATAAAATCACAAACAATAATTAATAAAATTCTAAGTAGATGTTTAGATGCATAAAAAGTTATAAACAATAGTTTAATACATTTTCCCTTTAGAAAACCAAAGTAAATAATTTTTATGTTGTATGTAATTATCGAGTTTGAAAATTGAAAAGTTCTTAATAACAAGTAATTTGCCGTTAGGAACGAATACATCATTAAAACGTTCAACTTTTTCCTTAACTGGAGGGGTAATAATCAAGTTCGCCCTCGTTGTAAACTTTTTCATGGGCAATTTAAAGTTCCTTAAATCACAGATCGTCGATGTCTATTGCATGCACCGTTTCAACTTTTGACCGAACTGCCCCTGCAAAAACTCAGTTGAAATGTTATTTAGCTCCAGCAGCAGCAAACAATTAAATTTTATAGTTTAGTTGGACAGTAATTTCCAATCTATGTGCCTGTCGGTCCAATAGAAGGTATTTTTCGATTTCAATATTTGTTTATTTTCCATTCGAGTCTAGTCTTTGGTTATTCTATTTTTAACAAAATGCGATCGAAACAACAAACAAAACCTGCGGTTAATTTTGTCAATTTTAAGCTTCAGATATTTTATTGACGTTATTGTTTGCCTTCGGTTCGTTTTAAAGGGTAAAATTTAAGATTTTTCTATTTAAATCGAAAAATATCAAACATTTTTTTTTATTTACATTTTATCTATTCTTCCAGATTTTCTTGAACATTTACTGTACATCAAAAGTTTAAGACTACTTTGCATTCTATGAAAACGAACTATAACCGAAGTAAGAAATTGCTTGAGTTTTTTATATATTATAATTAAATATATAAATATAATATATAATATATATTATATATTATATATTATATTATCTAAAAAATAATAGTTAATAAATAGAAAAATAATAAATACTTTAATAAAAAAAAACATATATTTATTATACAGGGTGTTACAAAAAACGTGGGCCCACTATACACAGCGCTCATCTATGGGTAAAAATAAGCAAAAAACTTCATATGAACATATGTCCTAAAATGCTTCCTTGATGACTTACCACCACTTTCAAGAATTTAGCAGAAAACGAAATGTTTATTAAAAATCGTAATAATAATGGGTTAGTAATACACTGCGGTCTTTTATGGGTAAAAAT